>BLSH010531542.1:598249-610928 GCA_018402905.1 Glandirana rugosa
TTTTGTTTAAATAAGTAGTCAAAACCGGCTATATATAAGAATATGTATAAAAACCAATTTTTTTAGCGTTAAATTGCGATTTTTTTAACCAAAAATATGTATAAGAATATATATCGGCCAAAACTGATGAATAAATTTGTTTTTTTATAATTTATTTTTGGATATTTATTATAGCAAAAAGTAAAAAATATTGTTTTTTTTTCAAAATTGTTGCTCTTTTTTTGTTTATAGCGGCGATTAGAAATGACGCAAATACCACCAAAAGAAAGCTCTATTTGTGGGAAAAAAAGGACGCCAATTTTGTTTGGGTACAACGCCGCACGACCACGCAATTGTCATTCAAAGAGCGACAGCGCTGAAAACTGAAAATTGGTCCGGGCAGGAGGGGGGTTTAAGCACCCAGTAAGGAAGTGGTTAATGTGAGGATGCATCCACCCACACATTCCAGGGACCCATACAGAGAGATATTCCTCAGTCTTAAGCCTCGTACACACGGTGCGACGGTCGTATGAAAACAGTCATATGACCGCTCGTTGTACGATCATCCGACCGCTAGTATGCGCGATTAGAACAGCCGACATACGACGGCTGTACAACAGGAGTTGGATGAGCAAACCAGAAAACTTTGGTTGTACCAACAAGCGGTTGTATGACCCTTGTATCGTGTGTACAGAGAAGTTGGTCCAAGTTGTACTGTGCAAAACACGCATGCTCAGAAGTCAGGAACGGCTGGAAGTGTCTGTTCGTTCCTGATTCACAAATTACATGCACCTGAACTTTCTCTTTATACATTCGTAACACGTCACTATGTTCGGCTTGGTTGTACGATCATTTACTGCATATCAGTACTCGAGATACATGAGCTAACATACGATTTGGGCCGTTTGGTTGTACAAGGCTTTAGAGAACATGTCCAAAAGAGATCAATTCAGTAGATGAAATATAAGGTTCAGCAACAAGCACTCCCTTCAATAGTGTTTCAAAAAGTGAGGGAGCCAGCAGCCCCATTGCTGGTATTTACAGTACATTGACCACAGTGCACTTTTTTCACAACAAAGTTGTCATTTTAACAAGTTATTTCTCACACACAGCATAAAAATACTTAACACGCCACAAAACACATTTTGCTATGCCTCCCAAGTATGGGGATACCACATGTGTGGGATATTTTCACAGCCTAGTCACATAGAGGGGCCCAAAATCCAAGGAGCAACTTCACGTGTTCTGGGGCAAAAATTGCACATCTAATTTCCTGACTGCCTACCATATTTTTGGAGGCCCTATAGCAGCAGGACAGTGGAAACACCTGCAAATTACCACATTTTAGAAAGAAACCACTCCAATGTATTTTCTGAAAGGCATAGTGAGCGTTTTAAAAACGTAGTTTTTTTGCTACATGTTTTTGGAAAACGTGGTTAAAAAATTAATTTTTTTTTCTCACAAAGTTGTCAGTTTAATAAGATATTTCTCACACACAGCATGGGAATACTTAGAATTACAATCCACACACAATCGACTACTCCTCCCGATTATTGTAATACCACATATGTGAGATATTTACAGTGTCTGGACAAATAATGTATAGGACATTGTGTCTTGTGTATCACACAAATCAACCAATTGTGTCAAAATGAATGTACTGTAATGGTTGTCTCTGTTTAAGTTTTCAGGGAATATATTATATTGTACGTCACCTATAGCAGAGTTCCTGTGATTCCAGGAGTGCAGTTGTCAGCAGAGACTGGTGTCTCACAGGAACGTAGTCAGCGGGATGTACAGATGGGTTAGTTCAACCTGTAGGCAGGGACATGGTCAGCAAACAGGCAATGGATCAGTCCAGACAACAGACAGAAACATAGTCAATAAACAGGTCAGGGTTAGTACAGGCAGAGGCAACACTGCACTGGTCTGGTGGTGCTCAGGAACACGGTTGCTGGCTACACTAGTCTAGTGACAATGGGACCTGTGTAGCAGCAATCAGGAACACTGTTGCTGACTTACACTGGACTGGTTTCACTAGGGACTAGTGTGGCAGCAATCAGGAACACTACTGCTGGTACACTGATCTGGTGTGGCGACAATCAGAGATCCTGTTGCTTACTTACATTGATGTGATGATGTTGCAACTGGTGTGGCAGTGATAAGGAACACTGTTGCTGGCATACCGTGATCTGGTGACACTGGGACTGGTGTGGTGGTGATCTAAGACACTGTAGCTGGTGTCACTGGAATCAGCGGTACTGTAACTAGTGTGGCCTGTGATCAGGGACACGAAGACTGATGTGGCCTGTGATCAGGGACACAGGGACTGATGTGGCGGTGATCAGGGACCCTACAACTGGTGTGATGGTGATCAGGGACACTGTAACTGTTGTGGGTGGTGGTGATTAGGGATACTGAATGGCAGCACTGGTCTGGTGACATTGTACTGCTATGGCAGTGATCAGAGATAATGGCTGGCAGCACCGACTTACAGTGATATCAGAGCAGCCAGCCATTGTGCATGATCGCTGCTACAGCAGTATGATGTCTCCATAGTATACTTTTTTCTTTACATTTTTTTATACACTGTCACAAAAGCAGTGCAGTGTCACCATAGTGCTGCATAGTACTGCTCTGGGGGTTGATCACAATTTTTTTTTACACTATGATCAATAATACAGTGATGAGAAATCCTAAACTATCTTTGGCATCATTCACTCTGACATTGTTTACTTGTGATTCCTGTGTTGGGCCACTGCTATTGCATGGTACAGGTCCACTATGATTGATCCTACACCATGTGATTGTTGTGACCAATCACAAAGATCACAGTAGTAAGCAATGGCATCATGAATGACAACCATTGTATACTGCTGTTAATGTGACCACTGTGATTGGTTACAGCAATCACATGGTATCAGGATCAATCACAGCAGTCTGGTACCCTAATTGATGATCACAGATTATGCTGCTGCTCACCCCCAAGAGCTCACACTAGGCATGCTTCTGGGAGGATGTACTGATATGTCCTCCCAGAATGACACTTGTCCCACCCTGCTGTATATGTACAGTTACCGGGCGGGAAGCAAGTAGTTGTGAACACAGTGTTATATACATTTTCTAAAACAGTTATAATTGTGAAGGTACCATTAGAACTTTTGCTTAGTTTCAAAAATGATCTTAGTGTTTTTTTTTTTTTTTGCAAGGTATAAAGTTCTGTCATATGACCGTGCATCTCTTCTACCTGATAGTGGGGAACAGGGTTCCAGGAAGCCAAGTGTTCCCGTATTCCATAGTCTGTTCAGCCTAAGCAAGATGCTTGAGCAGTGGAAATGTTCAAGAGGCAGGCTGTGATTGGTAGGGGGTGTTTGCCAAGGTTTTGTCGGGAGGGTATGGTGGCTGAACAAACTACCCAATACAGGCATGCTGTGTGTCTGAATAGTGTCCTGTACCTCTGAATATCCAGGCAAGGGATGAAAACTGACAACGCTAACACTCTAAGTCAAGCAAGTTGGCTTCTGTGCAAGGAAGAAAGGCGACCGGCTGGATCAACCAGGTACTTCAGATGGAATAAGTACATAAAAATGATATAGATTATGATTTATAAAATACATGTTGTATGTGACCACGTAGATACAAATAAAATAATGTAGCACCCTCTAGTGTTCTAGAATAGGTTTTTAAGAGTAGGTAAATTGTCAGGCTTGGCTGGCATCCAAGCCTGTGTGTTTTTCTGGGTCAGGGTTTGAGTGACTCAGGGAGGGCTGTATGACTCACGGGCAGCACGTCTGAGACCTCCCCTACTTCTAGAAACTGGCATAAGATTCTAGAAGAATGGGAGTGGAGGCAAGGAGGAGCTGCCTGGAGTATTGTGAGGGCCCTGACCAATCCCCAATAGTAGCTTTGGCATGGGGCAGGCTGTGATTGGTAGGGGGTGTTTGCCAAGGGTTTGTCAGGAGGGTGTGGTGGCTGAACAAACTACCCAATACAGGCATGCTGTGTGTCTGAATAGTGTCCTGTACCTCTGAGTATCCAGGCAAAGGATGAAAACTGACAACGCTAACACAAGTCAAGCAAGTAGGCTTCTGTGCTGTGTGCAGTAAGTTTAGAACAAGGAAGAAAGGTGACTGGCTGGATCAACCCGGTACTTCAGATGGAATAAGTATATGAAAATGATAGAGACTATGATTTATAAAATACATGTTTTATGTGACACACAGATACAAATAAAATAATGTAGCACCCTCGAGTGTGCTAGAATAGGTTTTGTTAGAGTAGGTAAATTGTCAGGCTTGGCTGGCAGCCAAGCCTGTGTGTTTTTCTGGGTCAGGGTTTGAGTTACTCAGGGAGGGCTGAATGACTCACAGGCAGCACCTCTGAAACCTCCCCTGCTTCTAGAAACTGGCTTAAGATTCTAGAAGAATTGCAGTGGAGGCAAGGAGGAGCTGCCTGGAGTATTCTGAGGGCCCTGACCAATTCCCAATAGATGCTTTGGCATGGGGCAGGTCCACCCAAATACTCAGGGTTAGCCCAGCTGGGGGCAGTGGAGCTTAGGTGGAATCTGGAGATGGAGTTTTAGGCTGTTGGTAGCCCTAGTCTGGGGGGGGGGGGGGCCTCGGGCCTGGGCTCGGGTGTGGAAGGGACCTTCTTCATGACACACAGAGGTGACCTGACCAGAGGTACGATAGCAAAGTGGAGGACAGCAGGAGAACACTGCCGGACAAATCTCCAGGGAGGAAGACAGCCAGGTGGGCTGTTGAGTGTTAAAGTGAAGAGGACTGAGAGGCATGCCTAAGAGGACTGGGTGCAAGCAGTCTGGGATGGATGCAGAATCGGTCTTGGAGAACTGTGGAGAAGTAGCCAGGAGGGCTAGTGAAAGGTGCAGCTGCAGTCAGGTGTGCTGGCAGTGCCCAAAGAGGTGGTGCTGGGATCGGTAACCACAGGAGGAAGACAGCTGAGCACTAGAACTCTTTGCTACACTACCAAAGGGGCCCGCAGTCCCTGCCTGCAAATGGCATTTTCTCTGGTCTGATTGTGCTATTGTCAGACCATCCTTACAGTGCCAGCTGGTCCTGGGAGTTGTTGTTCTACAAGTAAAATTGTACTGGAGGTAGAAGTAAAGTGTATATAAGGATTGCATATAGTTGTGTCCCTGAACAGTTCTGCTATTTTGATCAAGTGGGCATTCCATAATACCCTAATCCCTATACAAGGTCAATACTCCTAATAAAATACAAAAACAAAGCGTTTACATTCGTGCGTGTGTGTATATGTGGGGTTGGGGGGGGGGGCTGAAATTTTTTTTTAGTGGGGGGATTTTATGTGCTTGGGTGTAACTTTCTTTTTTGCAAAAAAAAAAAAAAAAAATTGTTTACTTAATGTTTCATCACATAGGGGACAAAAAGTCTCCTATGTGATGCTTTTTTGGTGACAAGTTCTCTTTACTGAGATATGTCTCCCCTGTGCTCCACTAAATGTTTTACAGTGCAGATCACATTGCAAAACATTATTTCCCATGAGCTAGCCAGGGACACCATGAAATCTCTCAAATGTCAAAAAGAAAAGCTCTCATAGTGCATTACCGTAAAGTGATTTAAAATGTATTTATAATAAAAGACTGCTACTCACAAACATCTTAAAAACATGGGGTTCACTTATCCATCGTGCTTCCCAGTGTGTTTCCAGACTCCGAGTCTCCACTGAGACAGCGTATGACGCCATGAAATGTTGCCATGCAGCTTCGCTCTGATGCGGCACTTCGTCAAACTAACTTTCTCAAAGGGCACACAAAGAGCATGAGAGCCCAACCTCCTGACAGCCATTTGTCCTGCAATGAGGACTGTGTAAGTATCTTGGGGTTGGTAGTAAAACTCTGAACTTGGGTGGGGGGGTGGAAGGAGGGGGGGGGCTCTGTACTTCGGGGAGGATGGGAGTGAGCTTTGTAGTGATGGAAGAGGGTCTGGGATTGTGCGAAGAGTTCTGTACTGGGGGGAGAGGGGTGGGCTTTGTACTGGTGTTTTTTCCAGTGATACCACCAGAACAGGGACATTTGTTCCTTTCAGTGACATCATTTTTTTCTTTCCAATGGCACCACCAATGCAGGGACATATTTTCCTTTCAGTGATGCCACCAATTCAGGGACATTTTTTCTTTTCAATGAAACCACAGAAGCAGGGGCATTTTTTTCCAACCAGTGATGCCACCAACACAGGGGCATTTTTTTCCATCCAGTGATGCCACCAACGCAGGGACATTTTTTTCTTTCCAATGGCACCACCAATGCAGGGACATATTTTCCTTTCAGTGATGCCACCAATTCAGGGACATGTTTCATTTCAGAGACACCACTGACACAGGGACATTTTGTCTTTTCAGTGACCCCACAGAAGCAGGGGCATTTTTTTCCATCCAGTGATGCCACCAACACAGGGGCATTTTTTCCATCCAGTGATGCCACCAATGCAGGGACATTTTTTTCTTTCCAATGGCACAACCAGTTCAGGGACATTTTTTATTTCAATGACATTGTGGAAGCAGGAACTTTTTTTTCCTTCCAGTGACACCACCAACCCAGGGACATTTTTGACACTGTTAGCCCCATATTTTTGCACCGATTTTAAAATGTTCACTGGTAATATTTCATTCCATGCCACAAACATTACAAACATTTTGACACAACTATTGGCCCCATCCCCCTCTCCACCTAATGGGGGCGGGAGGTCGGACAGTTGTGTGTGTGTGTGTGTGTGTTTGTTTGTGATAAAGCTTCCCATCTTCACCCTGGGCACTGGTTAAGCTTGTCTCGGCACTGAGAACAACACCTGCTAAATGATAATTAAAACGTTCAAGAGAAAGATGGTCTTGATTTATGGAATTGAGTGATACAGTAAAAATATGATCACTTGTATTAGCAGCTGTGTAAGATAACCAGGTGAGTCGTAATTGATGATACTTTAACCCCTTCACGCCAACCGCCTGCCAGCCCTTTAAGAGTTTCTAAAAGCCAGGAAGCAAAGGTGGGCATTCATGCCATTCAACTGCTGTGATTGGCTGTCACATCGTTCACATGATTGCAAAGCTCCTGATCCCAAGTATACACCGGGAGCTTACCAATCCCTGCCAGCTACCATGCTGAGAGTGCACAGGAAGCATGCTCTCACCATGATAAGTTATGTGCACAGGGCTACATATATACGGTTGCTCAGGGTTAAGGCCCACCCGCCAAGAGGCCCGATATATGCGTACGGTCGGTGTGAAGAGGTTAAAGTGGTTTAAAACCTTACTTATAACCAGCGAAGTGACTGTTCTCAGATGATAAACAGAGATGAAACAAATCCTCCTACATAAGTTGTACCTGTTTATCTGCCACCATCTGTACTGTACAGCTTTCAACAAAGCACAGAATTTACACAGAAATCACACTACACAACTCAGGAAAAATGACTCTGAGCCCTGACCCCCCCCCCCCCGCCCCCTCCCCCTTCACACACTACAAAGAGAGAACATGCACAGTTGTGGCTAACAATCTCAGGCTGTATGTTGGAGCTCTTTTCCTCCACCTTGCACAGTTCAAGCTTAAAGTGTATGTAAAATTTAACAATAAATTTCAATTTGCTCCCTTTTGGTCTGTTAAAATTACCATTAAAACCAATAAGCATTTTAGTCACTTACATAGACCTTGGGCCCAGTGGTCTAGTCACTCATAAAACTTTGTAACCACGGTGGTGTTATGCAAGGTGAGGTAGTAGACGGACATTATCTGTTGCCCGGCATGCGTTCATTGAGTGGACTAAGATGGAATCCGGTCCAGGTTTTACCAGCCACCTTGGCAGGTTTGGTTCTGGACCAGATTTTGTGATCCTCTTCAGTCCAGTCTCAGATGGGGTTTATTTTTTATCGTTATTTTTTTTTAACCATAGATTTTTATTTCAAATAAAACAGTACATCAATTTTGCATACACGCATTGTGCCAGCTTTGTACATGGGTATCACAAACATGTAGCAAATGTTAAACTTTTGTCATACATCAATGGCAAGAGACAGTTATTAATGTATGGATAAACAATATTGACCAAAGTGAAAAGGGCCTTTTGTTGGGGAAATTGCTTCGGGTCGCTTATGCCTGACACCCCTGATGGGAACTTTCTGTGACCAGGCATTTAAGGCAGACCCCTTGCCCCCAGCCTAGACCCTGATTTCTTATATTTTGTTGAAATTGTCAAGAGATAACGTAGTTTCACTTATCGGCTGGGTTCAGGGGGAAGTGTAGGTGGGATAACGAAGTTGTAGAGATTGTTTTTCATTCTGCTATAATTCCTATTACTTGTTACTGGATGGAGCATTTTTGAAAGGGCAAATTTGTTCAGTAGAGGGGATACATTTGTTTGATTTTATGCTAGGGGTTTGATAAGGTGCCAGAGACCTTGGAAGAGGATAGCCAGACATACCAGTGCTTGTGAAATACATGTGCCCTCCCTTCTTTGTAAGCGAGAATCGTTTCCATTATGCCTTGGGTATTTACTTTTGAGATGACTTCTTCCAAAGTCGGAAAGGTGCTTGTTTTCAACTTGGCTGCTATAGAGATCCTGGCTGCATAGAGTATCTGTACCGTTACTTTCTTTTTATAGTAGGGGAGGGATTCTATTCCTAGGTTCAATAGAGCTAGTTAAGGGGTTAATTTATTCTTCTAGCCCGTGATCTCTGCTATGAGGGCAGATATACAGTCCCAAAAGAATTGTATTTTTTTGCAGAAACACAATGTGTCAAGGAGGTTACCCATGGTCTGGCAGTCCCGCCAACACAGAGGGGATACAGAGTTAACTATTTAATGTAATCTCATGGGTGTCATATACCATCTATGGAGAATTTTTTGGGCGTTATCCCAGTGATCTGTGCACGCCGAAGATTTCCTACTGTACTTTATTTCCGTGAGCCATTGTGGTAAGTTGAATGTTTTCTGTAGTTCTGATTCCCATTTAAGCATGGCGGGCAGTTTTCTTGAGGTGGGATTATAGTTACAGTACTTGTAACATAGGGATATGCCTTTGGTGGTGGTTATGCTTTTATTAATTATGTGGTTCCATAATGGGAGAGGGATTGTAATAGTGGGAGTTGGGTACTTCTCCCTGTAGTGGTTAAGTTGTAGGGTCATGAGTACGTCCAAAGCTGTCGGGGACTGAAGGTCCTGTAGTGTAGTATGTAAGCCTTTCTGTTTCCAATGGTGGATCGAGAAGTTTTGTATTAGGTATTCATATGTGGTGAGTGGGATAGTCAGTTTGTGTACCTGTTCATCTGGGAATGGTGTCTTATGTAATGAGGCCTAGGCTTTTAGCGTAGCTTGGATAGTTGGGTGTGGAGGGGTGATAGGATTATGATGGATATTAGAGGCTATGAGTAAGGCTGTGATGTTGTGGCCTGGCGTAACCTCTTGTTCTATGTTAACCCACAGCTTATCTTCTTGAGCTGTGAACCAAAACTTGACCTGATCAATTAAGGAGGCATGGTAGTATGCCTGTGCGTTGGGCAATCCGCAACCCCCTACAGACCTATGTTTATAAAGGTTGGCTAGGGAAACTCTAGATTTCTTCCCAGCCCATATGTAATGACGTAAGATATTTGATATTTGCGAGAAGAATTTTGGGAGTATCGGTATAGGAAAGGCTCTAAATAGGTAGAGCAGCTTAGGAAACACCTGCATTTGATATGCGGCTATACGTCCTATCCACATTAGGTATAGTTTACTGATTTGGGTGAGTTCTTCTTTCATACGGGATAGAAAAGGAGGGAAATTGAATATGTATAATTTGGATGTATGGTGGGTCAATTGGGTGCCTAAGTAGGTAATTGATGGTGCACCCCAGTTGCATGGGAATAAGGCTTTTATTTTTTAGATTCTGTCCAAGGGAAGGTTGATCGGCAGGCCAAAGCATTTGGAGGTATTTACTTTATAATATGAAACTCTACCATAGATGTTGAGTATTGATTGGAGTGTAGCCAAAGAGGAATCTGAGTTGGTTATGGTCACAATGATGTCATCAGCAAATAGTCCTAGCTTATGTTCAATGGTACCTACTTTTATTCCTTGGACTCCTTGATCCTGCCTAATATACTCTGCCAGGGGCTCTATGACTAATGAAAAAATAACTGGGGATAGTGGGCATGCCTGTCTAGTGCCATTGGTTACTTTGAATTTGTCTGATAGTAATCCTGAGGTAAAGACTCTTGCGGTGGTGTTAGAATAGTGTGCCATTATTGATGAATGGGCAAAGACGTTTATGCCAAACTTGGTTAGGGTTGCAGACAGGTACCCCCAGTGCACTCTGTCAAAGGCTTTTTCTGCATCCAAAGCGATGAATGCACTGGGAGTATGTGTGAGCTCCACATATCTGAGCAGATCAATTATCCTCCTACCTTTGCCTACCTTTTACGAAACCTACCTGATCTAGTCCAATCAGGGACTGAGTAGCTTCCATTAATCTGTTCGCTAAAATTTCCGCATATATTTTGAGGTCCGAATTGAGCAAAGAGATGGGCCTGAAGTTTTCGGGGATTGAAGGGTCCTTACCAGGCTTTGGTATTGTGACCACGATCGCTTGAAGCATCTCCTCAGGGAAGGTGCCTGATATTGCTGCGGAGTTGAATACTTTTTTTAATGTTGGGGTGAGTATATGCATAAAGGCCTGATAGTACTTGGCTGAGAAGCCATCTGTTCCGGGGGATTTATGTTTAGGTAGGGCTTTTATTACTTGCCGAATTACCTCTTCAGATATGGGCCTGTTAATCTGTTGGGAGGTTTCTGCATCTAATGAGGGTAGATTGATCCTGCTCAGGAACTCATTTATTTCATCTGGTGTGGGCTGGTGGGTGCCTGGTTCTTTATACAGGTTGTATAGGGATTCATAATAATCTTTGAAGTAATTTGCAATGTCTTTGGGATTGAGGGCTATCACTCCTGTCTTGTAGTGTTTAAGTCTTGCTATATTGGATCGGGCTTGTCTTTTTTTGAGTTGGGATGCCAGTAGTTTGCCTGCCTTGTTAGTCTGCGAGTAATGTGTTAATTTCAGTCGTTTTGAGGTATTTGTCATAGTCCTCTTTTAACGCCTGTCGTAGTTCCTCTTGGCTTTCATTGAGCTGTAGTAGGTTGCTATAATTTGGGGTGTCAGTTGTTTTATGCTTGGCTTCTAATTCGGCTATTTTTTTGTACAATTCCGAGATGCGTTTTGTTTTCCTTTTTTCTTTCCCTGGCAGATATCTGAATTAAGGTGCCTCTGGTGAAGGCCATGTGGGCGCACCAAATTGTTGTAGGAGAGCAGACTGAGGTGTCATTAAATTGAAAGTATTCGTCTAGTTTCTTACCCATTTCTTCTCTGATTTGGGGGTGGGAGAGGAGGTATGTATTATTACGCCATAAGTTAGTTTTTTCTGCCGCGCCCCTGTCATCTATGTCTATAGTGACCGGGGCGTGGATTGACCAGGTTATACTCAAGATATTCGCTTTTACCACTTTCTGCAAGATAAATTTGTCAACTAAAAAGAAGTCTAATCTAGCATAAGTACCATGTACAGAGGAGTAGTGCGAAAAGTCCCTCTCTGTGGTGTGCAGGCAACGCCAAGGATCGTATAGGTCCTCCGATAGACAGTATGGTCCCAAGTTTGGGCGCCGCCTCCGCCCCACAGCTGAGGAGTCTAGTACATTGTTCATAACCACATTAAAGTCACCACAAATTATTAGATTACTTTTTTGCATTAGTTTGATTTTCTTAACAATTGCTCTGATAAATCTCATCGGTCGCTTATTAGGAGCATATATATTTGCTAAGGTATATAGTACATTGTTGATTTCTGCAATCAGGATAATGAATCTACCTCTTTCGTCAATTTGCTCGTCGTGGATTGTGAGAGATACCGAGTCTTTGAAGGCAATCCTGACTCCGTTCCTTTTTTTGTTGTTGTTGGCCGTGATTACACGGGGGAATTTAATGTTGGTGCATTTCGGAGGGTTTGAGCTAGGAAAGTGAGTCTCCTGTACACAAAGTATTTCACATTTCTGCTCCAATGCGGTGTTCCAAAGTGTCCTTCGGGCTGTTGAGGCCTCTGGCATTTATAGATAGCAGTTTAAGGGACATTCCTGAGGTGCGCGTATCTGCGATGCCATTCAGTGGAGATAAGGGATGATGGCTGGCTAGTAGAGTTGAGCGAACCTCTAGAAGTTCGGGTTCTGCTGGTCCGTCCGAACTTCGGGACAAAGTCCGGGTCCGGGTCCGGACGGAACCCGAACGATCGCACGGACAACGAACCCCATTGAAATCAATGGGGACCCGAACTTTTAGGCACAAAAATGCCTGTAACAAAGTCCTGGAAAGCCCTAGAGGGCTGCAAAAGGAAGTAAAATGGGGGTAAGGGTAGGGCAAGTGCCCTACAAAAAAATGGGGACAGGGAAATAACTTTAAATATTTTTAAAAAAATAAAAACATAAAAAAAGCAAAAATGGAGGTGAATGGGGATCATCTTCAAACTGTGTCTGAAAAGTATTAATTAACGGTAGAAGCCATATAACTGTTCTAAAATCATCTTCAAACTAGGGCAAGTGCCCTACAAATAAATGGGGATAGGGAAAATAAATTAAAATCAAGTAAAAAAATGGGAAGGGGGTGGATGTGGAGTAGGAGCCTAGGGGTTGACTAGGCCGTGACCTGTC
>BLSH010531542.1:614377-628333 GCA_018402905.1 Glandirana rugosa
CAACTCTTCGACGTCCCGTCGGTTAGTTGTTCGCAAAGTGACCAAACGGGAATCTTCGGTAGTGTCGGTACGGATGATTACCGTACCGACACTAACCGGTCACCTAGTACACTGGGTCGGAGAAATATTCGACCTCAGTGTCACGACGTCAGTGTACGAGGAACCCAATCACATCCCTTTCCTTCGACTTTCGAACTCCCTGTCTAAACTCTGTAAAATTCTGGACTAGGACGTAGGACTCTATCTAATGAAATGATGACGACAGACACGACAACGAGACTCCTGTCTATCGTCTTTAATCTCTAAAGTGTAGTAGGCATGGCTGTGATGGCTTCTAAGGGCAAACCAGTGAAACGCTTGTTGATTGGCTGCCCTGCAGCTTCTCAACAAGTGGAGTAAAATAGCAGAACCCCGGACCGAACCTGAACGATTTTTGAAATGTCCGGGTCCGTGCCACGGACACCCGAAAGTTCGGTACGGACCCGAACGTTACAGTCCGGGTTCGCTCAACACTACTGGCTAGGTATCTTTAGTCTCATGTTATGGGGGAAAATCTGGTCATGGATAGTATAGCGTGCCTCCTGAATAAGTGTAGATGGTAACATGAACATTGCAAATATAACGTTCGTAACTTGTAGTAACTAGAAGAATTTGCAAACAGGATATGGGGAGTAAGTAACAGTTCAGCCGAACATCGGGTATATGGTGAATCAGCACAAGTGTTGAGCTTACCAGTCCAGTTGAAGCGGGTCAGTTAGACTAGTTGCCCTGAGGTAAAGACGGGAGAATCTTTCCTTAACTGGTCCCTTTTTCAGGGACTCATTTTCCCCTCTTGCCTTGGGTACAATTGTTGCTTCCTTTGCTATGTAGAGCGGTGGAGGTACTTTGAGCTTCATCTGTGGGAAGGAGATTCCAGGTTCTCAGTACCTCCAGACCCTTTTCCGGGGAGTTTATAGAGTGTGACTGGTCGTTTCTGTCCAACAGAAGCTTGGCGGGGAATCCCCATTTGTAGAGGATCTTGTGGTTACGCAGGATTTTATTTATCGGAACTAGGTTGTTTCTGGCTGCCTTTGTTGCTTGGGATAAATCAGCAAACAAAGTTATGCCCACATAAGGGTCAGGGAGGGTATGATTTTGTTTGGAGAAGCGCATAAGCTGGTCCTTGACTTGGTAAAAATGAATCCTGGCTATGACGTCTCTGGGGATTCGCTCTGGAAGATGAGGAAGCTTGGGTAGCCTATGTACCCTGTCAATGACCAGCTCGGCGGGAGTCAGGGCCGCCAATGCCTTAAGAATTAGATGCTGGATAAAGGGACGGAGGTCCCCTGGCTTCACTGTCTCAGGAACCCCCCCAGAACTTTACATTGTTTCTTCGGGCCCTCTCCTCGAGATCAGCGAAATTGAGCTTTATGGCTTGTATGTCATCCTCTACCTCAAAGTGCGCATCCACTAATTCATTGTGCGCCAGGGTGACCTCACCCATTTTGTTATCCACCATGTCTACTCTTTGCTCTAATTCCTCTATTTCCTTATGCGTGGTTCTCATGAAGTGTGCAATATCCTGTTGAATAGCCCCCCTAAGTGTAAGGAGCATGTCCTTCATCACTGCATCTATCACGGGCAGACCTGTGGTAGAGAATAAGTCTAGCTGCTTAGAGTATGCTGGCGCATGCTCCATCTCATCTCCCTCTATGTCAGATTCAGCCTGTGCCTCTCCTGGGGAGTTTAATCTCCTCTTTTGCTTGAGGGGACTATTAGAGGCTGAGGGTGTCTGTAGGATTTCTGTATTGGAGGACTCACCACTATTCCCCCTGCTGGGCCTGGTGCAGGGTGCCGCTGACAGGACATGTCCTCCTTGAGCCTGCTTATACGCCATCTTGAGCCTGCTTATGCGGCGTGGAGGAGAAGAACTCTGTCAGTTTTCTGGGTCCCTCCTGCTCCTTTCTCTTTCCCACGGGTGCCATCGTGGTGTGCCCGGTCTTAGTCGCTCGGGGTGCCGCAGTTGTGCTGTGTAGGGTCGCTGTAGAAAGCTGCAGTGTACCCGAAGCATCTCCTTCACAGCTCCATTCGCTCCAGCTGCCGGCTCCGCCCCCTCAGATGGGGTTTAAATAAGCAGGAAGTGAGCAAAGGTTTGCTCTACCCTGGGACTTTGAGGACATTCAGCCTGAGAGAGCTGATGCACAGAGCTTTTGTGCTTTGGACTAAAAGAAAGGTTTGCACTGACTTTGTTTTGTGGGTGGTGGGGAATAGCCCTGCACCACTCAGATAGGTATGCTGAGTTGTATAGTTAGAGCCTGGATAGCAAGGACTTATTTTATGCTTTGTTTATTTTAACTGCAACTTTTTTACCAATAAACCTGGCTGCAAGCCAGATTTGAAGAAACAACAAGGACAGAGGCGCTTCTAAGTGCAGACTGTGTGGAAATTTAATAACATCTTAAAAACATAAGCATAGCAACTCACAAGGAGCGTCAAAAACAGCGCATGTAAGTAGTCCCAACAAGGAACATCAACAGCTCACCGTCCCCGAACAGGCAGCAACAAGTTCAGTCTAGATGTGGATCTGTGGCGTCTGTAGCCGGCAAGGTGCCGAACCGAGGCTTGGAGCACACTGTGGAGTGTCGTGGCGGCGTGACGTCATCAAAGTGCGACGCGTTTCTGAGCGTACGGTTCACACAGGAGGACGTGACCGCGCTCTTTCATCAGGCACCAGGAAGTCTAGTATCGGCCATTTTTATGTAGCCCAGACAGGGCTGGGAGGTGGATCATTCGGAACGTGATGAGTGTCAGGACAGGCGGGGGCTAAAAAATGCTAATCACTGGAACTAAAATCAAAGTCCGTAAACAACATAGCTGTCCTATAGTAAAATCAAAGAAGTAGTGATAAAAACAAGTGGATGATGATTAAAATTTAAATTTTAGAAGAAGCACAGGATCATAACATCAAAATTGGGAGAAAAGGGAGAGAAGGGAGGGGGGGGGTGGGGGGGGAAGGGAAGGAAAAGGGAACAGCACGGGAAGGGGGGGGCGGAAACGGAAAGGGGATTGGAATGGTGAAAAGAGGATGACATGAGGGGGGAAGGGGGGGGGGAAGAAAAGAGAACAATGTATAATTACATAAATGATAAAAAAGGACATTCATTAATGAATAAGCTGCATGTTAGTGGATACATGGAAAAAGAACACGGGGCATTTTTTAGCAGACCTCACTATGAACAAAGAATAGTATTATATACAATATAATGATTATATACATATGTATAAACAAAGAATATATAAATAAATATACGCGGATGTAGGTATGTGAATGAAGGGCAACAACCTATAAAAAACTGCATGCATGAGAGACATGCTTATGAGGGTTATGCATGTATCTCTTGATGATGCATGTACATATATTGATGGAGGGTTTGAATATGATAAAAATAATTACACAATTAAAACAGACCAGGCAAAAAACTAATGCACCTATACTAATATGTGCATGTGTATACATCAGTGTGGTCGTACATGGATGTAGGTGCAGACCCACAACCATATAGGACTCCGAAGTGACCCTGATGATCAATAAAGATTAACTGGTATGAGGCCCTAGTACATCAAAGGAAAGGACTATACCATACAATAAAGATACAAGTGTGGAGAAAAACTACAGAATCGTGGAGATTTCTATAGTTTCATTCAGCCCCCCAGGGGACAGTACGTCCAAACAGTATATCCAGAATGTTTCTCTGGAACACAACTGTGGACTGGCATTCTGCATCCTTTTAGCCCCTACCCACCCCTTGTGTTTTTACCATACACCATTGTGTACTGTAAGTATCGGAGAGCTTATTTCACTGTGCGCCTTTTTCCTTGTTAAGATTTGAAGAAACAGCTGTCTCCACTGCCTTTTTCCCAGGAAAGATGATAATCCCTCACACGTGGTGGAGGATGCGGGCAGTTTCCTAAAAATGGAGATGTTAAAAACCATGCTACAAGTCACTGCGGGTCAGCGAGAAACCAACCTCCAGGTCACACAGGCTGCAGCAGATCAGTGGGAGGAGAGTCGCAGACAGTATGAGGCCCAGCAGGAGATAAACCGCCAGCTAGTGGAGGCTCTGGTCGAATTAAAAAAGGGGTCTGTGCCTCCTGTGCCAGTGGAACAAAAACTGATACATGCCAGTTACCACTTGCAGAAGATGACACCAGCGGATGATGTGGAGGCATACCTCACTACTTTTGAGAAAGCCGCTGTGCGGGAAGGATAGCAAAAGGGACAATGGTCGGGACTGCTAGCACCTTTTCTGACAGGTGAGCCCCAAAAGGCCTATTTTGATATGGAACCCGATAAGGCCCAGGAATATGAGTCTCTAAAAACTGAGATACTCGCACACCTGTGTATCACCATGGCAGTCCGGGCTCAACAGGTGCATTAGTGGACCTACCGCATGGACCAACCACTCCACTCCCAGATGTTTGACCTGATTCTCACAAGGAAGTGGTTACAGCCAGAGACTTTGCCAGGCCCTCAGATTGTGGAGCGTGTGGTCATGGACCGGTATCTGCGTGTGCTCCCTGCTACTTTGAGGAAGTGGGTCAGCCAATGGGGACCCCAAAACAGCAAACCATCTGGTTGACCTTGTGGAGAGATACACAGTTGCTGAGGACTTGTTGCTCCCATCTGTGCCCCACTCCAATGTATCCAGGGGTGAAAGATCACTCGGGCAGACCTGGTAAGACTGTTACAGGGTTCAAGGGCATGGGGAAGATTGATAAGACTGCTGTTATGGCTAAGGGGACTATGCACTCTAGAGCTGGAGACTGGCCAAAGAAGCCAGGAAGGTCTTGGAGACCCTTAAGTGGACTGGGCTTAGAGCACATACAGTGCTACCAATGTCATGCATTGGAACATATTGCTGCTAACTGTCCCCTGAATGATAATCCCATGCAATGTGATTATGCTGTTATGAATAGACACCTTTCTCTTTTTGCATAGGTCACATGTACCATGTCACGTCAGGGTCGCATGGAAAAGCAAATGTGTGTGATTTCTCTTGATGGAAAGCCAGTCACTGCACTGCTTGACTTTGGTAGTGCTGTGACGTTAGTCAAAAGCAATTGTGTAAACCCTGCAAAATTACACACTAGCACTATTGGGGTTAACAAATAAGAGAACATCTCTGACTTGGAGGTCAGGAGAGAGGATTTTTGTACAGAGCAATTACGAGATGTCACCCTCATTAGAGCCAGAGAGAACATTTAGATGATGGATGGGGAACCCGTGGATCCTAATTGGGGGGTGTCTTTTCCCTATGTGGCTCTAAAAAAACGATTTGCTGTATCAGGTGGTAAAACACGATAAAGATGAATTAGAACAGCTGGTAGTTCCCAAACCCTATCACAGGATGGTGCTAGACTTGGCCCATGGTCATATAATGGGGGGACATATGGGTATAGAGAAGACCAAGGAGAGAATAACCCAGAGATTCTTCTGGCCCGGGTTGCATGCGGATGTCATAGAATATTGTGAATCATGCCCTCGAGTGTCAAATTACTGCACCGTCACCCCATTTTCCTAGTCCACTTGTCCCACTACCTGTCATTGAAGTGCTGTTTGAAAGAATTGGCATGGATCTGGTGGGGCCAGTAGTAAAGTCTCCTCAGAGCCACCAGCACATTCTGGTAATACTCGACTATGTGACATGCTATCCTGAAGCCATCCCCTTGCGGAATACCTCCACTAAGATGATCACCAAGGAGTTGCTCCAGGTATTTAGTCGGGTGGGGGTCCCAAAAGTGATATTAATGGATCAGGGCACTCCGTTTATGTCCAGAGTCACTAAGGAGTTGTGCAAGTTGTACAAAATCTCCCATCTCCATACTTCTGTCTACCACCCCCAAAGGGATGGTCTTGTGGAGAGATTTAACAAAACCCTCAAATGTATGCTGAAAAAGGTGGTTGACAAAGATGGGAGAAATTGGGATTTTTTGCTACCATACCTCATGTTTGCCATACGAGAGGTTCCGCAAGTGTCTACGGGTTATTCCCCATTTGAACTCCTGTATGGTAGACAGCCCAGGGGACTGTTAGATGTCACAAAGGAGACATGGGAAGGAGAGGCCACCCAGTATAGAAGTGTCATAGAGCATATCTCCTTGATGCAGGATGGAATCGCAGCTGTCCTGCCCCTGGTACGAGAACATATTGAGTGAGCCCAGGAAGCCCAGAGGAGGGTTTATAGTCGGTTGCCAAGACTTTCAACCCCGGGGACAGAGTGCTGGTGCTAGTCCCCACTGTTGAAAGTAAATTCCTGGCAAAGTGGCAGGGTCCCTTTTGAGATTATAGAAAGGGTAGGGGAGGTAAACTACAAGGTTTACCAGCCAGGAAAAAGGAAGCCGGAACAAATCTATCATGTTAATCTCTTAAAACCATGGAAGGACAGAGAGACTTTATTGACCGTGCCAACTCCTCAAAAGGATAGTGTGCCAATGAAACCGGACGTACCCATAACGGAATCCTTGTCAGTGGCACAACGAAATGACGTTAAGAGTTCCTGAGTAAAAATAGCAACTTTTTCTCCCCTTTACCCGGACTGACCTCAGTGATCCAGCATGACATAGTGACGGAACAAGGTGTGAAGCCTCATAGAATACCGCAGGCTAGTTGCACAGGAAATCAAGAACATGTTAGATTTGGACATGATAGAGGAATCCCACGGTGACTGTTTGAGCCTCATAGTGCTGGTCCCAAAGTCCGATGGCACTATCAGGTTCTGTAATGATTTTAGGAAGCTGAATAGCATGTCCAAGTTTGATGCATACCCAATGCCTCGGGTTGACGAACTTGTGGACAGGTTGGGAGATGCCCGGTACATAACAACCCTAGCCCTAACTAAGGGCTATTGGCAGATACCCCTACCAGAGTCAGCAAATGAAAAGACTGCCTTTTCTACTCCCGAGGGGTAGTTTCAGTATAAGTGCATGCAATTTGGTCTGCATGGTGCCCCTGCATCATTCCAGAGAATGATAGACAAGACATTAGGATCACATCGCCCCTATGCAGCCGCTTCTTGGATGATGTTGTCATCCACAGATCCGATTGGGAATTGCATTTACCTCTGGTACAAGCAGTAGTGGATTCCCTGCGAAACGCAGGGCTCACGGCCAACCCAAAAAATGTACCATAGGCTTGGAGGAGGCCAAATACCTTGGCCGCATTATTGGTCGGGGTCTGGTTAAGCCACAGACCAACAAACTTGAGGCAATCCAAAAATGGCCCCAACCGCTAACTAAAAAGCATGTGCGTGCATTCCTGGGGATCACGGGGAACTACAAGCATTTCATAGCTGACTTTGCCACCATTGCCGTTCACCTAACAGACCTGACAAAGGGTAGAGGTTCGGTCATGGTGAAGTGGAATCCAGAGGCGTAAAAGGCGTTTCAGAGGCTGAAACAAGCCCTTTGTGTACAACCAGTGCTCGCCAACCTGGACTTCTCAAAAGAATTTGTCACGCAGACAGAAGCCTCTGATATGGGACTAGGGGCCGTGCTGTCCCAGATCAGAGATCTCGCCCCGCATGTGTTCATTTTGAGTGGACTAAGGTGGAATCCGGTCCAGGTGTTACCAGCCACCTTGGCAGGCTTGGTTTCAGACCAGATTTTGTGATCCTCTTGAGTCCAGTCTCAGCTGGTGTTTAAATAACCAGGAAGTGAGCAAAGGTTTGCTTTACCCTGGGACATTGAAGGCGTTCAGCCTGAGAGAGCTGACACACACAGCTTTTGTGCTTTGGACTAAAAGAAAGGTTTGCACTGACTTTGTTTTGTGGGTGTCAGGGAGTAGCCCTGTTTTGTTAATTTGAACTGCAACCTTTTTTACAAATAATCCTGGCTGAAAGATTTGAAGAAACTGCTGTCTCCACTGCCTTTTCCCCAGGAAAGTTGATGCCCACAAGAGCTAATCCCTCACACCACTTATAGTGGCACTCAAGGTGCTCTGCTGGAAAAGAATCTCACAGCAATGTAAGGGTGCAGGCTGTCTTTTGCTTGATAGAGGCAGTCTCTTACGTGTTGACTTGGTGTTGGGAAACAATAAAATATTGATCACAGTACACTCTATTACTTGCTACCCCCATGAAGTATCGGACCATTCCCCTTTATTAATACTGTTGGCTTTACACCCTGCTGGACTAATCCTGCTTGGAGGGTTTACCCCTTTTGGCAGTCCCAATCAGTTCCAACGATCAAATCCCTAATCAGTTAAGTTTTCCTGGAGACGCATGGGGACTCCCAGACAGATGGTGTGTTTTGGGACGCTTTCAAGGCCTTTCTTCAAGGCTTTGAAATCTACCATTTATTTTATGAAGTGTTCTATTAGGCAGGATGATGAGGAATTATCTAAAGTGTATATTTATGCAGAGGCAGATTTCACCTCTAACAGTACCTGAACGTGCTGGGAACATTTGTCCTGTCTATACAACGTATATACAGATCAAAATTTACCTAACGCTAAGCATAATATGCTTATTACTAACCAGTGCTATTTTGAACATAGCAACCAATCTATTAATTGCTAGCATTTCTTGCTAAACAGAGCTCCAGCACTGTAATTCCGAAGGTGATAGATGAGCGAGGGGAGCTTGTCTATACAGCCACTGAGATATTGACTTGTCTTCAATCTTCCTACAACAATTCCTATACCTCTTCCCTGAAATACTCAGCTGTAGAAATAGATAATTCTTTATCTGATTTAGCATTTTCTATCCTCTCTGAGGAACAGGTTGCACTCCTAGATAGGGAGATATCGGAGGAAGAAGTTAGAAACATTATCTCTTCCTTGGCCTCAGGTAAAGCTTTGGGCACAGATGGTTTCCCTCTGGAGGTCTATACCCATTATTAGAGGTGTAACTAGAACCTTCAGGGCCCCAGTGCAAGAAATTATGAAGTGCCCCCCTGACCTCTGGCCAGGGCCTCCCTCTTCCCACTGATCCTGGGGCCCTTTACTTCCATTGAGGGTCTCTTTATTACGGTCCCGCAGCGGGCCCCCTTTCTGCCATCTTCGGGCCTCCCCATGATGGTGAAATGCCAGGGCCTGGTCGCAATTGCGACCTTTGCAATCCTGATAGTTCCCTCACTGGTGTCAGTAGTTTTATTTCTTTTACAATTTTATTGTATTATTTTTTTACAATTTTTCTTAGGATCCCTGTTGGGGGGCTTTGATGAGACATCAGGGGTCTAAACAAACCTCAGCCCTCAATCTCCATCTGTGTAGCCTCAGCTGCACAGAATGAATGGACAAGTATAGTTGTGTACCGAGCCTCCCATTCATTCAGAAACTAAAGTATAGTAAAAGCAGTTTACTATGCTTCAGTTACGAATGAGCCAATTGGTACCAATCACTGGCCTTGTCCATTGAGAAAAGGAAGGAGCTGGTAAATGACAAATTTACCAACCCGTTTCCATCTATCCATTATGACACATCTTCTACAGCAGCTGGTGGGAGAGAAGAGGGGAGAAGACAGCAGCTCTGTGGGGGAGGGGGGGGAAGCACACAGGGACCCTGGGAACAGCAAAAGACAAGTAAAATGGGTAGGAGGGGCGGTGGGGGCAGCATATAGAGGAACCAATCTCCTGTCATTACAGCCTCTATTGTCCAGTCTGCCCGACCATCCATCCCGGTGGGGTTTAGTACAGTGGTTCATGAGCCATATGTGTGGTGGTGTATGTCGGTGTGTGGTGAGTGGCGTCACTCTGATTAGCCTTGACAACGTTGTCATAATTTTTTTATTTTTTTTATTCCATAAGCTTTTATTGAAACATAAAGCAGGGTTACAATATCTCACATTTAAGTGACAAATGAGTCAATCTGGAAAACACATGTCAATCAGACCGTTGCATTAGTTATAGCGCTGAAAGATCACGACCGAACAGTTCGAACACTTGATCAAGGGGTTGTATGCAAGCAATATAACAAGGGTGTTGTATCGTTACAATATCAATATTATCAAATCGCATTTTCCCTGTGTTGCAGATGTTGTCTGATATTAGTAGAGAAAGATACCTTTCCTTCCCGTTCCTTATCACCTCCTCTCCTTTTTGGAGGAGGGGATTTGGGTATGGTGAGAGCGGCCCACCCCCTCTCTGCCCCTGTTTGGGGGAGGGGGGCCACACCCCCATCTGCGAAATAAGGTTTTTCTCGGAAATTGTGTGATAAAAGACCTCTGGGTCATAAGGTGTGGACTGTTTGCTGAGATGGGTTAGGTGGAATTGATGAGATTTTTATATCTGTCAGTGGTGCAGAAATGGGTCCAGCATGCCCAAGTATGTGAGTATTTGGCTGGACAATCTCGAGCTACGGCAATTAATTCCTCCATTACTGCAATTTTACTAATTCGTTTGAGCCATTCTTTAATAGTTGGGGGGTGACTGGAGCCCCAGTGCTGTCATGCCGCTTGTACAGGAACATTTGGATCAAGCCTAGGAGGCCCAGAGAAGGGTTTATAGTCAGGGTGCCTAGACCCGGATCTTCATCCCTGGCGACAGACAGCTGGTACTAGTCCCCACTATTGAGAGTAAATTTCTAGCAAAGTGGCAAGGTACCTTTGAAATTACGGAGTAGGGGAGATAGACTACAAAGTTTACCAGACAGGGAAAAGGAAAACACAAGCAAATATATCACGTTAATCTCTTGAAACCTTGGAAGGTCAGAGACACTTTACTGGCAATGCCAACCCCCCAAAAGGACATGGCCTCTGTTACACCTGAAGTACCCGTAACTGAAACCTTGTCAGTGGCCCAACAGAAGGACGTTCTAGAATTTGTGAGTAAGAATAGAGACTTTTTCTCTCACCTGCCCAGACTGACCACAGTTATAAAGTATAAAGCATGACATAATTACAGAACCAGGTGTCCGCGTAAATGTAAAGCCCTATAGAATACCCGAGGGTAGGTGGGAAGCGGTTGCAAATGAAATAAAAGATATGTTACAGCTGGACGCTGACCAGTGACTGGTCAAGTCCCATAGTGTTGGTCCCAAAACCAGATGGAGCTATAAGGTTTTGTAAAGATTTCAGGAAATTCAACAGCATGTCTAAATTCAATGCGTACCAGTGCCTCGGGTCAACAAGCTTGTTGACAGATTGGGAGGTCCCGGTACATAACTACTTTAGATCTGACTAAAGGTTATTAGCAGATACTCCTACCAAAGTCTGTCAAAGAGAAAACTGGGTTTTTTTACCCCCGAGGGGTCCTTCCAGTATAAGCGGATGCCTTTTGGGTTGCATAGTGCTCCTGCCTCATTCCAAAGAATGATGGATAAGACCTTAAGACCACATTGCCAATATGCAGCTGCCTATTTGGACGATGTAGTCATCCACAGCCCAGATTGGGAATCTTATTTGCCCCGAGTGCAAGCAGTAGTGGATTCCCTTAGGAAAACAGGACTCACTGCCAACCAAAAGGTGTGCCATAGGCTTGGAGGAGGACAAATACCTTGGCTACATTATTGGTCTAGAACTGATCAAGCCTCCGATCAATAAGATTGAGGCAGTACAAAAGTGGCTCCAACCTATAAATAAAAAACAAGTTTGTGCATTTCTGGGGATCACCGGGTACTAGAGGCATTTTATACCCAATTTTGCCACCATTGCAGCCCCAATTACGGATCTGATGAAGGGTAGAGGTCGGTCATGATCAAGTGGAATCCTGAGGCTGAGAAGACATTTCAAATGTTGAAACAAGCCCTTTGTGCACAACCTGTGCTCGTGACCCCAGATTTCTCAAAGCAGTTTGTGGTGCAGACAGATGCTTCTGATGTGGGACTCGGTGCTGTACTGTCCCAAGTCAGAGATGGGGAGGAGCACCCAGTGGTTTACCTTAGCAGAAAGCTCAACAGACATGAGAAAAACTATGCCACTGTTGAGAAGGAATATTTATCTATCAAATGGGCCTTAGATGCCCTGAAATATTACCTGTTATGGAGACCATTCAAAATAGTCACTGATCATGCCCCTCTTAAATGGATGTGTGATAACAAGGAGAAAAACACCTTGTTGGGTGACAAGGTGGTTCCTTGCTCTTCAAGTATTTAGGTTCACAGTGGAACATAGAGCTGGGAAACTCCAAAATAATGCAGATGCCCTTTCCTGTATCAACTGTCTGGTTGGTGTAAGGGTCTTGTAAATACCCCCCATTCCCCTTAATTATGTAGTTACTTTGTCCTGTGCTATAACTTAATTTAGAGTGCTTCTTAAACATTGGCTTTTTAGCTGACAAGTTTTAATATGTGGCAACATGGTTATTATTATTATTATAGACAAGATGATAAAGAAAGTGAGAGAGATAACTTTAGGTGGTTTTGGCGAAAAGCCTAGAAAATGTTTACCAGAATATAATCATAAATACTGATAAATATGTCTAGGACATAATTGGAACTAACTAAGATTGTACAATAATACAAGATATATCAAGATGTGTAGTAATTACTAACAGGGGTTATTAAGAGTGACCAATATATGTGTATAGACAATTCTATGAAAGTGGGTTTGTCTTTAATGATGATAAGTAATGGGTGGACATTTCCTTTATTGGTTTATATTGGTGTAATGTAAATATCGCTTGATCATATCTTGATAATGTATTGTATTTAAGATACTGAACCAGGAAATAAAGAACTAGTGATGTATTATTCTGTGTCTATGTGTTAACTTTGGTCTGCATTGCTCCCCACAGAATTCTGTGTGTGTGTTTGGGGTGAGGAAAATAAAGTGCTGGCACAGGAGTAATATATAGGGAATAATTCTTAATGATAGAAAGATATTATGAACTTGTTGTAAAGTTAGGTTGTGTAACCTTTCAGTGGTCTCAGAAGATTGGGTTGGTTGCCCTCCTATAGCGGACTCATACTGGGTTAATAGTTAGAAGGGAACCGGATGGCAGCTGCTTCAGTGCATATGTCCTCTACGGATGCTCAGGAGAACTGCACGAAAATCTGCTTATAACGCATATTGTCCGTAATTTTAGCAGTGTTTTTAGTATTTTTGTGGGGTTGGACATGGCCATTTGGGGTCCATGTGATAAGCTGCTTTACTGCATATTGTTGCACTCGATTGCCCGCCCTTCTCGGACAAGAGTCTCAAGCGCTATTGTAGTGCTCAGAGAAGCACTGGAGCTTGGAGCCCGTGCAGGCATTGGAGCTTGGAGCTCATGCAGAAACCACAAAGCTTGGAGCTTGTGGGGATATTAAAGTGGAGTTCCACCCACATTTACAACTCCACACCATATAGTTCTATAGAGGGCATTTAAAACGAATTGGCATTTTTTTTTTTTTTTTTCAATCACTTACTCTGAGGATTTTAAATTCTTTCTTCAGTCCCTGCTACTCGAACGCGGCCCGCCGCGTCATTTCCGGTTTGCAATGTCTTCTGGGAGATGTGTGTCATCAATCCCAGGAGACAATAGGCATTTCCCAGCTATAGCATCGTGTTACTTGCAAACAGGAAATGACGCAATGTGAGGGAGGGAGGCACCCAGCGCCATCTTTAAAAAGGGCAAACAAACCTTTATTGCCAAGATTGTCAGTGGATGGATGCAGCATTGCTGATTCCAATTGCAGAGCTGATCATCTCAGCTGTTTGTAGAGCCTGGGGGACAGCACAAGAGAACTATGACAAGGGGCAATTATGACAGGGCCAGTACAATGGGGGCAATTATGACAGGGGCAGTAAGACAGGAGCAATTATGACAGGGGCAGTTATGACAGTGGGCAATTATGATGGGGCATTATGACAGGGGGCAATTATGATGGGGCAATTATGACAGGGCAGTTATGACAGGGCAATTATGACAGGGGCAGTATGACAGGGGCAGTATGACAGGGGCAATTATGACAGGGGCATTTTGACAGGGGCAGTTATGACTGGGGCAATTATGACGGGGCAATTATGATGGGGCAGTATGACAGGGGCAGTATGACGGGGC
>BLSH010531547.1:0-10809 GCA_018402905.1 Glandirana rugosa
TCCGTGCGATCGTTCGGGTTCCGTCCGGACCCGGACCCGGACTTTGTCCCGAAGTTCGGACGGACCAGCAGAACCCGAACTTCCAGGTGTTCGCTCAACTCTAGTCCTTAGATGAAGATTTTGCAGCCATCCGACAATGGGGGATTTTCCTAGACCCACATCCAGACCCCTCACAAGCGGAAAGAGCTCCTCAATTGCAATCTGACTGGCAGGTTGTATCCCGCAAACGTTCTTCTAAAAAGAACGGAACCATACAGCAAACCTAAAGATCACCTCCAGCCAACAGCCCAACCCCAGCTGGTCACCAAAAAGGAATAACATCCTAACCTCTCCTTTTACCAGAACATTATGCCATGTTCACAGACCTGTGTACATGTCCCTCTTCTTAAGAACCTTGTTTTGTTTTATCACCTTGTTGTTTTACTCCCCTACCTATCCTTGAGTTACACACACAGACTGGAAATCATCCAACGATCCCAGAAAGCACTGTGCGACAGAGCAATCAACACCCTGAAGGAAAATATGAAACCGTGGACTCAACCCCTCAGCCTCTCCCTGAACAGTCGAGTGCCTTGGCTCCACCTGCCACTCCATGCAGTAAGTGACAATAATGACACACACTCATTTTCCAAATACAATCCATGTCCATTACATGTCTATCTCTAAACGTCAAAGGGTTGAATCACCCTGCAAAGAGATATACAATGTGGAAGGAGGCTCTGAGAAACCGAGCAGGCATCTTATGCGTACAAGAGACGCACTTTTGCTCCTTGAATGCACCTAAATGCTCACACAAGCAGTTTCCACACATTTTTCTATCGAACAATCTTGAGTGGAAAATAAAGGGAGTCCTTATAGCAATTAGAGACACAGTTGCCTTCCAACTTAAAGACTCAATCATAGATCACAAAGGGAGATATGTGATCCTCACATGTGACATTAACTCAAAACCTTATATTCTAGCAGCTATATATGCACCAAATTCACACCAACTTAAATTCCTAAAGAGACTAATAAATCGCATCTATTCTGTTAAATATGGTAACATATTAATATGTGGTGACTTTAATATCACTGTGGACCCACTGATGGACTCATCCTCGGCTAACCTCAGGAGCAGGTCATCAATGGGCCATCTATTGCACTCAGAGGAGTTGTACGATGTCTGGAGGTGTCAGCATGCAAATGAGAAGGACTATACATACTTCTCCTCTAGACACCGTACATACACCTGCATCGACTTGTTTGTAGTGGACAAGTGGTTACTACAAAGAATTTCTCAGTCAAAAATACATGATATAACATGGTCAGACCATGCTGCAATATCTATCTCTATTGTAGAACAAGGGGCCCCACTCGCAAACCCTATCTGGAGATGTAACATCAAACTATTACAAGAACCAGAGTCGTCTAAGCTTATTACGCAGCATATTACTGAATTATTTAAATCCTATACAAACTCAGTCGATAGTGCGTTCACACTTTAGAATGCGCATAAAGCCTATATTAGGGGAATCTTTATCCAGCAAGGAGCCAGAATAAAGAGAAGCCATGATCTTCACCTAAACAAACTGATGACCGCCATTCACAACCTAGAAACTAAAAATAAGTGAGCAACAACAGAAGACACACTACGAACACTACAGAACCTCAGGGAAGAACTTTGCCTACTCCTTCTACATTCACATGATAAATACATGAAAATTACAAACAAATTGGTATACCAACGCTAACCGGGCAGGCAAGCTTTTGGCCCCCAGAGTTAAGTCTGTGCAGGCCAAAACAAGAATTCAATATTTGTTGCACCCCAAGAACAACCACAAAGTGACAGACCCCCAAACTATCGCAGACCAGTTTGCAGACTTCTATGGGGCACTATATAATCTTAGAAAGGACCCCCATACAGTCCAACCCTCTACTGCATATATAACATCCTTCCTAAGTGCACTTAAACTACCCAAACTAACAGACACTCAACTCACAGACCTAAATGCTCCCTTCACTACCATAGAAATACAGAAGGTCATTGCTTCCCTCCCCAATAGGAAGTCACCGGGCCCTGATGGCCCCAGAATGAGTATTATAAAACATTTCAAGCCCTAATAACACAATGCTTGTCATCAGTATTCACCCTAGCCACGCTTAACTCATCCTTTCCTCCAGAAATGCTAAGGGCATACGTAGTAACCATCCCCAAACCCGGAAAAGACCCCAATACCCCCCCAAACTTTAGACCAATATCGCTCCTTAACTCTGATGTGAAGATATACGCAAAACTCCTTGCAAACCGACTCTCAAGTGTGATATCAGATCTTATAGCTAAAGACCAGATGGGGTTTGTGAAAGGTAGGCAACCTTCAGACGCCACTAGGCACATTCTGAAAGTCATAAGTTATGCTGAAAAACACTGAACGCCTTCTCTGCTGCTGTCTATAGACGCAGAGAAGGCGTTTGACAGGGTAGAATGGAACTATATGTCCCATGTGCTGTCGAAAATTAGTTTCCAGAGATCTATTAAGAACGCGATCTTGGCCCTATACTCGAACCCCTTTACAAAAGTATACACCTCCGGGCTCCTTGATAAAACATTTAGTATCACCAACGGTACTCGACAAGGATGCCCATTGTCCCCCTACATTTTCAATCTGGTCATTGAACCCCTGGCAAAGTCTATCAGGATGAACCCGGGCATCTCAGGCTTCCAAATTGGGGATAAATTGCACGTCATAAACTTATTTGCCGACGATGTAATACTTCCACTAACAGACCCTTTGGTCTCTTTACCCCAAGCCCATTTGGCCTTAGAGGCGTTTAGCGCCATATCTTAATACAAAGTCAACCACACCAAATCTACAATATTAGATCTAGGAACCCCAGACAAGGTAAAACAACGTCTCCAAGCCCAGCTCCCATATACATGGAGTTCCAAAGGCATACCTTAGGAATTACCCTGACCACTTCACTCACATCAAGCACCCACGTAAATTACGCTCCGCTGGCCCAAAAGATTCAATCCCAATTGCAACAAATGCCACAGAGGGAACTGTCTTGGACAGGTAGGTCAGCAGTCCTAAAAATGATAATAATCCCACAATTGCTATATTATTTCAGAGTAATCCCAGTACACATGCCACGAAAGTATACTAACTCTATCAACGAAATAATAAACAAATACGTATCGGACAACAAAAAACCCAGATGCGCACAAACCAACCTAAGCAAACACAAGTCGATAGGGGGAATGGGTCTAGCAGATATTCAGGATTACCAACTAGCGGCACTACTGGACCAACTAAAGCACTGGCTCAGACCTACTGAGGGGCCACTATGGGTTGGTATAGAAGCATACATGTCCCCTACAAAAGACCTGAGCTCACTAATTCTACTAGACAGCTGGGAGAAATGGGACACCACATACCTACCCCCCACATTAGCTGCATCCATCAAAGCATGGAGACACTTACTTAACCAAACAAAACAACTTCCACCACAAACTCTCCCTGCATTGCCTTTACAAACACTCGATAACATAATTCCCTTTATGTACACAAAACCACTCCACGTACAAGGAACTCTATACATTCAGGACTTCTTCCTAAACTCCCAACTTAAGCATTGAGAAACTCTACAAAAAGAATTCTCTCTCCCAATTGAAACCCAATTCACAGTCACTCGCATTCTATCATTTTTGACCAAACACCCCCTACCCCTCCTCAAAATTCCCAACAAAGTTTGGGAATTCTTGAATGCTCATACACCTAAGGGAAAGGGTATATCACTCTTGTACAATTCATTGGGCAACAAGAATATTCCGCACAAATCCACACCTATTCAAAAATGGGAAAATGAACTGGAGTGAACCTTCACCCAAACCCAATGGAATACTGCCCTACAAGCCATATATAAATACTCAAAATGCTGTAACCATTGGGAGATGATGCTAAAAATTATCCACAGATGGCACTACACTCCCTTTAAACTTTCAAAAATCTTTCCTGTGTTTTCCCCAGAATGCTGGAGACAACCTGCTCCACATAATATGGGAATGCACAGGCCTTGCCAGCTTCTGGACTCAAGTTTTTAAACGAATGTCATCAATCACGGATATCTTATGCAAACCCAATCCCAGCCTAGCTATCCTCAACCTGGGAATAGAATTATTCCCCAAACAAATGAGACCTTTGGTGATACATATTCTTCTAGCCACAAGCAATACAATTCTCAAAAAATGGAAATCCCTAGACTCCCTCAATATATCTGAAGTTATACAAACAATACGAGTTAACCATCTCCATGAAAGATCCCTGGCAATCAACTCTCTGAAATGCAGCCAATTCGATAACCAATGGTCGCTATGGACCTCTGTGTATAAGTAACTTTGATATAGTTGCTAGACAATGGTAACTACCCAGATCTATTGTGTACCTCTCTCCCTCCCCCTCCCCCTCTTTCCCTTCCTTTCTGAGATATATACCTTGTTGGTTAATGAAAACTCATCTAAAATGAACCAAGGAATTCCAAGGCAAGTTGCGACCCCCTCCCTGGCCACAGATTGATCCTGTATGGGGTGGCAGGGTGGAGGTAGCAACAAGTGTCGGTTTAGTGATATAAGGAATTGTTATGTTAGGCACAAACATGAAGTATACTAAAAACTTCTAATGTAATAGATACGCTGTACAACATACCTGTGACTTCCTTTTCATATGTTTGAAAGAAATGTTTACATCTGTTATCAATAAATAAAAAAAAATACTGCTTCAAAAAAATATGAGGAAGAATATAAATCAGCCAAAAATGATGAATACATTTGTAAAAAAGTAAGAAATATTGTTTTTTTTGCAAAATTGTCGCTCTTTTTTTGTTTATAGCAGTGATCAGAAGTGACACAGAGGTTATCAAAGACCACCAAAAGAAAGCCCTATTTGTGGGAAAAAAAGGACGCAAATTTTGTTTGGGTACAACGCCGCACGACCGCGCAATTCTCAGTTAAATCGATGCAGTGCCGAATCCACTGGTGCTCTGGTCCTAAAGTGGCAAATCCTTCCGGGGCTGAAGTGGTTAAAGGGCAACAATAAAAAAAATGCAAATTTTCTAAATAGCATGCTGGGGGATGCCTTAAAGTTGCACGTGGTGATAAAAAAGTGATATAAAAAGTAAAATGAAATGATTTGGTTCTCTTTAATATTTTATCCAGACTCTTATTCAGGCATGTAGTCTAGTGGCAAGGAAAGGGAGAGCAGCAAGTGTTCACCTGCCCCTTCCTGTGATATACAAGGCCACATCCCCATCAAAAATAGGGGGTACCTTGAAATAGGGGACAGCAAAGCCTCCCCTCTTGCAAGGCATATTGTCCTAATGTTGAGAGACAAGGGCCTATTTAGTCTGGAGGATGCAGATCCATGGTTGCCAAATAGAACACGCATCAGATCTCCATATGGACTGACTTCCAGATATCTGAACTAATTGAACAACAGGGTCATAGCATACTAACATTAAGTTACTCACGTATGAGCAGCCTCCAACCTATGACCAGTGGGGATTGAGCAGCTTTAAGAGTCATGGCAGAACTTAGAATCCATTATCACCAGCGGCTCCTGGGGGGAGAGTGACCGGGCTTCTGCCAAGCCACTCTAAGGGAACCCCTGCCCGACCATTGGGACATTAGGAGAGGAAGCACACGATTTATATTACCCAATTGCGGACAAGAGAGGGACGGGGTAAGCCTTGAGTCCTGACGGTGGTGGATTACACTAATTGCACTTGTGCACACTGTGGTGGTGGTATAAGGTGTACATTGTAGCCCACTGATGTCAAGGATGTACTTCACTATATGACCCTTTTTTTGTCCATGCCCAACATCCTGTGATGACAACTTGGGAGTCTTTGGAGGACAGAGTTCTTTTCTAGGAGATTTGATCCCACCCGACTTGGTCTTAGAAGAGTTCAAGTCTGTCACTCAAAGGGCGCACAATTCGTTGTCAGCTGGTAAGCCTTGATTTCTGATATTGGTGGATTACTCTCCACCCTTGGGACTACATTGCAACGATTGAGGCTCCTTATGTGTTTGGGGCTTATTCGCCATTAGAATCTGCTTCTTATAAATATCATCTTGAAAGTTTATATGGGCTAATATGGACAGCATGATGTATTAGCGCAGCTCCTGTGTTATCTATATGCCAAATAGAATGTCAAATTTCAATTCATCTGAACACAGAACATTTTTCTACTTTGCAACAGACCATTTTCAATGAGCTTTGGCCCAGAGAAGACAGCTGTGTTTTTGGATTATGTTCAGATATGGCTTCTTCTTCACATGATATAGCTTTAAATTAAAAGCATTTTAGGAAAATGGAAGTATATCAGAAGAATTGAGTCAGATAATAGATGACCACCTGAGACCGAATGTTATGAATTTGGCGTATCACATCAAAGATACCATCCACCTGTTACAAGCACTGGAAGACATAGAGCTCCCTGAATCAGCCTTTCTAGTGACCATAGATGTGGAATCCTTGTATGGAAGCATTCCGCACAACTTAGGGATTGCAGAAATACAGTGCATCTTGTGCCAGAGGTCCAGGCATGAGTGGAAATTCAACAAATTTATCATTCAAATGCTAGAATTTATACTACACCACAATGTATTTTTGTTTGAGGGTTCCCACTACCTCCAGGTACAGGGCGTGCCACATCATATGCCAATCTGTACCTGGGGGAGTGGGAAAAAGACCTTCTTGCTGATGATCATTTGTCTACCTTTACAGTCCTAGCACGTCGTTGTGTGGTTATGCTACATAGATGACATGCTCCTTATATGGAATGGCCCTGAGAGAAAGTTAAAAGCCTTTTTAGATAGGATTAATGAACATGATTTAAATCTCTTCTTTACAATGAAATCTGACATCCAGAGAATTGACTTCTTCGATGTCACTATTTCTAAGGAAGAGAAGGAAAACACACTCTATAGTAAGGAGACTGCAAGCAACACTTTGTTGCATGCAACCAGCTTCCACCCAGAGCCACTCAAGAACTCAATACCTTACAGTCAGTTCTTGAGGATAAAACACAATTGTACATCAATAGATGATTTCAAAAAGGAAGCAGACAAATTGAGAGAGAGATTATTGGTCAGAGGCTACACCAAAATGACTCTAAAAACGCCTTCAATCGCATAAAGGATATAGACAGACATCACCTTATTTTCAAAACCAAACTAAAAAAAAGCATGATCATCGAAAGATCAAAAACATCTTAGAAAAATATTGGTATATACTAACAGAGGATCCAATTATTAACAAACTAGTAGCTGAATATCCACAAATCACATACAAAAAAGCGGGCTCACGGGGCCAGTGTCTGAACCAAAGTGAGTACAAAAATCTCGGAAAGACCCCTGTCGAACAAAAGGAACTTTCCCATGTGGGACATGCTCCTTTTGTCCCTTTATTGGAGGGAGGTCCCCCGTGATACTTTCGAATGGGGAACAACTCAAATTTCAACATTTTGCCAACTGTAGAACTCAAGGGGTTGTGTATTTAATGCAATGCCAATGCGGTGCCTACTATGTAGCTAAAACTCAGACAAGAATTCAAAGATAGTGTAAGCAAACATGTACATAGCATGAGCATTGGGAATTTATACTTACCCCTGGGGTGACATGTAGTAAAAAATCACAAGTACCACATGCCCCAAGTTAACTTCACTGTACTAGACCGCATTCACATCCCTATAAGAGGAGGCGACTGAAAAAAATTGTTGCTTCAGCGTGAGATGCGGTGGATAAAACATCTCAATGCCACCACACCCCCAGGCCTCAATGAGACGGAAAGTTATAGGCCATTTTTAGAGGGATACAGTTCTGGTAAAACAGACTAATAATTTGACCACCTATGCGGTGACTTCTCCTCATCTGGTCCCCAAAATTGGCATTTGGATCAATATCTGGTTTGCAGGTTTAGGCATACATCCATCTCCATTCAGACTTTCAATATTATCCTATGTTTGGAGCAACCTAGCTCCAGTCAGATTGACAGCACATACAGTATCTCACAAAAGTGAGTACAAACCTCACAATTTTGTAAATATTTTATTATTATTATTTAGTGTGACAACACTGAAGAAATGAAACTTTGCTACAATGTAAAGTAGCAAAGAGTGTACAGCTTGTATAACAGTTGTGACAATCAGCCCATGTCAGTTGTGGATGGAGCATATCTGCCCCATCTTGAGATTCTTAAGGTAAACGGGTGGCAGGGAGAGGTCTGTAGGCAGCAAGGGGTTAAGTATTGGTCACACCTTGCTCCCCAGCTGGGGTATAATTTTGCCTGACCTGCGGGTAATCAGTGGTGGTGTTGAGAGAGAAGGAGCAGGCTGTGAATGAACACGCCTGCAGATCTGATGCAGACCCTGTGAGGTCTGTCCATTAGCCAGGAGGCTTACTTTCAGTTAATGGACATTTTGGTTTTGGGACTGTTTTTCTAGCCCTGCGAGGGAGACCTTTTTGTTTAACCTTAGTGAATAAACATGGGTAGGAAGCCCTTAAGCTGGATTAATTACTTGGAGAACCCCTCCACTTGAAGCTGATCGCCCACACAGTGTAAATTTCCTGTCTCCTCAAAATAACTCAACACACAGCCATTAATGTCTAAACCACTGGCAACAAAAGTGAGTACATCCCTAAGTGAAAATATCCAAATAGGGCCCAACGTGTCAATATTTTGTGTGGCCACCATTATTTTCCAGCACTGCCTTAACCCTCTTGGGCATGGAGTTCACCAGAGCTTCACAGGTTGCCACTGGAGTCCTCTTCCACTCCTCCATGACAACATCACGGAGCTGGTGGATCTTAGAGACCTTACGCTACTCCACCTTCCATTTGAGGATGCCCCACAGATGCTCAATAGGGTTTAGGTCTGGAGACATGCTTGGCCAGTCCATCAACTTTACCCTAAGATTCTTCAGCAAGGCAGTGGTCATCCTGGAGGTGTGTTTGGGGTATTTATCATGTTAGAATACTACCCTGCGGCCCAGTCTCTGAAGGGAAGGGATCAGGCTCTGCTTCAGTATATCACAGTACATGTTGGCATTCATCTTTCCCTCAATGAACTGTAGCTCCCTAGTGCCGGAAACACTTATGCAGCCTCAGACCATGACACTCCCACCACCATGCTTGACTGTAGGCAAGACATACTTGTTTTTGTACTCCTCACCTGGTTGCCACCCCACACGCTTGACACCATCTGAACCAAATAAGTTTATCTTGGTCTCATCAGACCACAGGACATGGTTTCAGTAATCCATGTGCTTAGGCTGCTTGTCTTCAGGAAATTGCAGGCTTTCTTGTACATCATCTTTGATGAGCACTGACGGGCTGACCCCCCACCCCTTCAACCTCTGCAGCAATGATGACAGCACTCGTACGTCTATTTCCCAAAGACAACCTCTGGATATCACGCTGAGCACTTGCACTCAACTTCTTTGGTCGACCATGGCGAGGACTGTTCTGAGTGGAACCCGTCCTGTTAAATCACTGTATGGTCTTGGCCACTGTGCTGCAGCTCAGTTTCAGGGTCTTGGCAATCTTCTTATAGCTTAGGCCATCTTTATGTAGAGCAACTATTCATTTTTTCAGATCCTCAGGCAGTTCTTTGTCATAAGGTGCCATGTTGAACTTTCAGTGACCAGTATGAGAGAGTGAGAGCGATAAAACCAAATTAAACACACCTGCTCCCCATTCCCACATAAGACCTTGTAAAACTAACGAGTCATGTTACCCCGGGGAGGGAAATGGCTAACTGGGCCTAATTTGGACATTTTCACTTAGGGGTGTACTTACTTTTGCTGCCAATGGTTTAGACATTAATGGCTGTGTGTTGAGTTATTTTGAGGGGACAGCAAATTCATACTGTTGTACAAGCTGTACACTTATTACTTTACATTGTAGCAAAGTGTCATTTCTTCAGTGTTGTCACATGAAAAGATATAATAAAATATTTACAAAAATGGGAGGGGTGTACTCAATTTTGTGAGATACTGTAAAATAGGGATTTACTATATAACTTAGTATCAATATGTAGTTTAGTACTGGCTTCTGGTTCAATAGGAAGTCTGTTTATAGTTGAATCATTTATACTAACATGATTATTTAAAGAAATTTTGTTTGTAATTGCAGACAGCATTCTCCATGTCCACCACAGAGCAGGTATGTTTCCCCCAACCATACCCGGCACACTAAGGGCTCTTGATTTTTGGTTTCCCATGTCTCATGTATGGACTTGGTGGACTTTCTGTGTCGGCGGTTTTAGTCCCAGATGACATCCCTCCAGTCTTCATTGGTTTCTGCTTTATGGTTAGCGGAGAGCCAATGTCAACATGCGTAACCTTGTGGCCGCACACGCTCGTTCTCCAGTTTCCAGGCATAGCAGACCACCATGGGTGGTGTTCCAGAACTAGGGATTGTGGAGTGTTGCGCTGCCTTGTGTGCTTCCGTCATAATGCCGCAATTCCATCAAGCGGCAGTTCTGGAAGCAGACGTGATGCAACGACGCGTGATATGACCACGCGGCACATGCGCTATCCTATGCAAGGACACTCTACACCATTCTGCTTTTTTCTGTTTTTTCTCCCCCATTTGGAGACTGCTTTTCCTCAACTCCTGGGTCAGGGTCCAGCCGCTTAGACTGATGCCTTTAGTTTGAAACAACTAACCCACAGACATTTGAGAAGTAGAGAATGAATGGAATTTTTTTTTTTTTTTTTTCAATTCTTTTTTATTGAAAATTTTCAATCGTAAAACAAGCAGTAGTTCCA
>BLSH010531581.1:2128-12881 GCA_018402905.1 Glandirana rugosa
TCCCCCCCAGACACGCCTGTGACTACATTCCCCAGACACGCCTGAGACTACATTACCCCAGACACGTCTGAGCCCATTACATCAGAGTCCGCACAGACCCCTTACATCAGTGTCCGCACAGACCCCCCCTTACATCAGAGTCCGCACAGACCCCTTACATCAGAGTCTGCACAGACCCCTTACATCAGAGTCCGCACAGACCCCCCCTTACATCAGAGTCCGCACAGACCCCCCCTTGCATCAGAGTCCACACAGACCCCCCCTTAGAGTCTGCAGAATTTCCATTTACTGTAAGGGGGAGCTCTGTGGACTCAAATGTAAAAGGGAACCCTGATTTAAGGGGGATCTGATGTAAAGTGTTGTTGAGATCCCTGATTTAAGGGGGTAGTGTGGACTCTGCTGTAAAGGGGAACTCTGATATAAGGGGGTCTATGCTCACCAAAGCCCCCCTCTTACATCAGAGTCCACACAGCACCCCTAAATTAATTTTGTACACTTGGAAGCAGGAGAAAGGATGAGCTTACTCACCCCAGGAATGGAGGCTCAGGCACATGCTGTCTGCAACTCTCCTCTTCTGATTTCAAACTCGGAGAGTGTGGGCGGGGCAGACATGGGGGTAGAGGGGCGGGACGAGAAGCAGAGAGGAGAGCGGATCATCGGAACTGTCGACATTGGCTCTGCGGCTGAGCTGTGTGTGTGAGACACACAGCTCAGCCCATTCAGCCGCTTGTAGTTCCGCTGGAGGAGACAGGCACGGCCGCATAGTGGTATGTGAACGGTGGCCGTGGCCTGTGTTAACCCTGTCCAGGCTGCGGTCGGTGCTTACCTCCCGCTGTGTGGCCTGGACATCAATAGGCCATGGAGCTGGCGGCCCCGGCCCACCTGGCAAATGCCCGGTCTGCCCTGTGGCCAGTCTGCCCCTGCCTCCGAGGACTTCCAATAGTGCTCACAGATATCCATTCCAGTAACTACAGAATTCTGGTAGTTGCCAATACCTCCATACTTGCCAATACTTCCAATAGTACTCCTAGAATCCCTGCCAGGACTTCCAATGGTACTCCCAGAATCCCTTCCAGTACTTGCAATGGTGCTCATAGAATCCCTGCCAGCACTTACATTGGGACTCACAGAATCCCTGTCGGTACTTCCCTGCCAGGTCTTCCAGAATTCCTATCAGGACTTCCAGTGATTCTCATGGAATAAATGCCAGTACTTCTAAAATCCCTGCCAGAACTTTATGTTTTCCTGCTAGTACTTTCAATGGTACTCCTAGAATAACTGCCACTATTCCCAATGGTACGCACATAATCCCTGCCAGGACTTCCAATGGCACTCTTAATATCTCTACCAGTATTCAAAATTGGTGCTCACATAATCCTTGCCAGGGTTCCAACTGTACTCACAGAATCCCTGCCAGTACTTCCAATGGTACTCACAGAGTCCCTGCCAGTACTTCCAATGGTACTCACAGAAACCCTGCCAGTACTTCCAGTGGTACTCACAGAATCCCTACCAATACTTGCAGTGGTACTTACAGAATTCCTGTCAGTACTTCAAATGGTACTCACAGAGTCCCTGCCAGTACTTCCAATAGTACTCACAGAATCCCTGCCAGTACTTCCAGTGGTACTCACAGAATCCCTGCCAGTACTTCCAATGGTAATCATAGAATCCCTGCCAGTACTTCCAATGGTAGTCACAGAATCCCTAAAACAAAAATTCTACTGTGCTCAGCCTTTTGGCGTGTGGTACAAACTGCTATCGATGGAGTGCCAAACGTCTTGCAGCCTTCTTCAGAACAATGGGTGCTCTTAAAACTGAAATATACAAAAGAAAAAGGAAGGTGCACCGACCTTGTGCATTACCTAAGATATTTTTATGAATGTTTAAAAGCAGCAATGTTTGTACTCACATACAACCGTGCAATATAGCCATGTAAGGTACTCCGCAACACCAGCCAACACAATTCAAGTCCAAGGTGAGACCCAGGATGACTGGATGGTATAGCATACTGGTTGCGTATTGGCTGACGCGGTTCGAGGGAGGACCCTCTTCCTCAGAGCCAAAGCCACGCTGGACATATGTGGGTTTGGCTCCTCCCTCAAAACGTTTCAGCCAGTATGCTATACCATCCAGTCTACCAGTCATCCCGAGTCCCGCCTTGGACTTGAATTGTATTGTCTGGTGTTGCAGAATACATTACATGCCTATATTGCACGGTTGTATGTGAGGTCCTTTTTCTTTTGTATAACTCACAAAATCCCTGCCAGAGCTCCTCAAAATGACTCTGGGAACATCCTCTGACCTAAGGAGTATTTTAGCTCCTACCTTTGAAGTGTCTAGTGTGTGTCTTCTTACCAGCCACCCCTTGTTACAAAGAGCTATAATACTTACCTGCAAGATTGCCTGACCCTTACTGACCTCTACTGGCTTGACTACTCTGTTGTTTGCTGCCTGTCAAGACCCCTGCCTGGACCTAACTACTCTCCTGCCTGCCACCTAGTGTACAGTTTCCACACCATAACTGTTCTTTTCTTGCTATCCTGTTGGAGGGGCAATCCTGAGGGCCATGGCTAGGGTCTCTAGCTCATCTCCACCTAAGACCAACTATTGCTTAGACTTCTCAGGTGAGCTTGTGTCATCTGCTTGGGGAAGCCATAACAGTTTCTCATCCACAAACCCTGATGAAGGGGGTGTTTTCTGCACCTCAAAATGTTTTGGCTCTGTGACAAATGTATGGGTGGTGCTCTATTAATGGAGGTCTAGGAGAAGTACATAAGGAGGTATGGAGGACAGTTTGTATCCTGTAAGGCTGGAGCTCTGGGGGTGTATGTTAAGGAGGAGAATAGAGGGGGTATGGAAGACAGTTTGTATAAAATGAGGCTGGAGCTTTGGAGCTGAGGTGGGTATGGAGGACAGTCTATATATTGTGAGATTGGTTCTTTGGGATGGAAGGTTTAGGAGGAGAATGGAGGAGGTTACAGAGGACAGTTTGTATACTGTGAGGCCGGAGCTCTGGGGGTGGAGGTTTAGGAGGAGAATGGAGGGGGGGGGTATGGAGGACACTTTATATAATGTGAGGTTGGAGCTTTGGAGGCGTGGACTTCTGTGGAGAGCAGAGGTGGGTATGGAGGACAGTCTATTTACTGTGAGGTTAGTTCTTTGAAAGTGGAGGTTTAGAAGATAAATGGAGGCAGATATGGAGCAGTGGCGGCCTGTCCATGCAGAGCACAGGGGCACCACCCCCCTAATCCATGTGCCCAGCCCCTATTCAACATGCAGGGCACCAGAAGCATGGATTTCAGTGGGATTTTTTTCTTTTTGAAGCAAGTAAGAGAGGGAGGTCAGATCATATTGGCCCCATAAAGAATAATGAAGGTAATCTGGTTACAAAGGATGGAGAAATAACAAATGTGTTAAACGTATTTGTCTCCTCAGTATTCACAAAGGAAACAGGGGGCTCCAGTATCCAAAACTACAATGTTGGTCCTCATGACACATCACAGGAAGCACCCTCATGGCTAACAGAGGATAAAATCATCAATAGACTTGAAAAACTTAACACTAATAAGTCACCGGGACCAGATGGCTTGCACCCGAGGGTCCTTAAGGAACTCAGTCCAGTAATAGCCAGATCATTGTACCTAATCTTTAAGAACAGTCTACTGACTGGTATGACACCAGCTGATTGGAGGAAATCCAACATAGCACCAATATATAAAAAAGGACCAAGATATATCCCTGGGAACTACAGACCAGTTAACTTAACATCAATAATTTGCAAGCTCATGGAGGGACTAATAAGGGATTATATACAAGATTATTGTAATGAAAGCGGTATCATTAGCAGTAATCAACATGGTTTAATGAAGAATCTTCTTGCCAAACCAATCTATTAACCTTCTATGAGGAGGTGAGCTGCCATCTAGATAAAGGAAAGCCTGTAGACATGGTAGATCTAGATTTTGCAAAAGCATTTGATGCAGTTCCCCATAAACGCTTAATGTACGAACTAAGGTCTGTCGGCATGGATCAAAGGGTGAGTACATGGATTGAAAACTGGTTACAGGGGCAAGTCCAGAGGGTGGTGATAAATGGGGAGTACTAGGAATGGACTGGTGTAGAAAGTAGGGTTCCCCAAGGTTCTGTCTTGGGGACCAATCCTATTCAATTTATTCATAAACGATCTGGAGGATGGAATTAATAGCTCAATCTCAATATTTGCGGATAATACCATGCTAAGCAGGGCAATAATTTCTCCACAGGATGTGGAAACCTTGCAAGAAGATCTGAACAAATTAATGGGGTGGGCAAATGAGGTTTAAGGTAGAAAAATGTAAAATAATGCTTTTGGGTACCAAGAACATGAAAGCAAACTACGCACTAGGGGGAGAGCCTCTGGGGGAATCTAGGATGGAAAAGGACCTAGGGGGCCTAGTAGAGAACAGGCTCAGCAGTGGCATGCAATGCAAAACTATACAGCGCAAGGGAGCACACAAAGACACAAGGCCATTCACTAAAACTAGAAGAAAGGCGGTTTAACCTTAAACTGCGTAGAGGGTTCATTGCGGTAAGAGCAGTGAGGATGTGGAATTCTCTTCCACAAGCAGTGGTTTCTGCTGGGAGTATAGATGATTTCAAAAAGCTATTAGATGCACACCTAAGGGACAACAACATTGAGGGATATAATAATAATATAATAATAATAAACTTTATTTTATATAGCGCCTTTAACCACTTGCCGACGGCTGATCGGCAAATGACAGCGACAGAGTGGCTCTGTAACGCGAATCGCCGTCATACGCGCGCTCACTGTGTTTGGGGGGGGCCAGGGAGCGGGTGCGGCGGCTTCGATTGCCGCCGGCTACCCGCGATGCCCCCCCCCGGAGTGAATGAACGGAGGTCCGTGTATGTAAACACGGACCTCCGCTCTGTGTGAGGGGGAAGGGCTGTGATCACAGCCTTCCTGTACATGAAGGCTGTGACCACTTCCCTTCTCCTGTTAGGGCAGTCCCCCATACAGTTAGAACACGCCCAGGGAACATAGTTAACCCTTAGAGCGCCCCTGCAGGTTAACCCCTTCACTGCCAATGGCATTTACACAGTAATCAGTGCATTTTTATAGCACTGATCGCTGTATAAATGCCAATGGTCCCAAAAAAGTGTCAAAATGGTCCGACATGTCCGCTGAAATATCGCAGTACCACTAAAAAGCGCAGATCGCCGCCATTACTAGTAAAAAATAAAAAAAAAATAAAAACCCCAAAAATTAATTCTCATCATCCGTAAACGCGACCACTTTTGCGCAAACCAATCAATAAACGCCGATTGCGATTTTTTTATCGCAAATATGAGGAAGAATATAAATTGGCCAAAACCGATGAAAAAAATGTTGTTTTATATTTTTTTTTTGGATTTGTATTTTAGCAAAAAGTAAGAAATTTGGGGTTTTTTTGCAAAATTGTTGCTCTTCTTTTGTTTATAGCGGCGATCAGAAATGACGCAGAGGGGATCAAATACCACCAAAAGAAAGCTCTATTTGTGGGAAAAAAAGGACGCAAATTTCGTTTGGGTACAACGTCGCACGACTGCGCAATTGTCAGTTAAAGCGACGCAGCGCCGAATCGCAAAAAGAGCTCCGTTCCCAAAGCTGGAAATCCTTCCGGGGCTGAAGTGGTTAAAGGTGGCTTCTCAAAGCGCTTTACAAGGAAAACACAAGAAATACACAGGATAACAGGAAATACACAATATAACATAAGGAATAAAGGGACCAATAAGTGAAAGCTTGTCTAAAGAAAAACGTTTTTAGATTTGATTTGAGTGAGTTTAGAGAAGAGGACTCTCTGACATTCTTAGGAAGTGAATTCCATAGCTTTGGAGCATAGCAGGAGAAGGCTCGGTCCCCCATTGAGTGTAGGTGAGTAGGGGGTACACACAGTAGACCTGGAGCGGAGATTATGGGGAGGGGGGGGTAAGTTGAAAAAAGTTCAGAGAGATAATGGGGTGCCAAGCCACGAAGAGCCTTGTAGGTGAGCAAGAGGATCTTAAAGTCTATGAGAAACTCGACAGGTAGACAGTACAAGGACTCCAGGATAGGGGTAATATGATCACTTGTAACAGATTTAGGTACACCAGGAAGTAGAGCATTGCAGTAGTCAAGACGGGAGAACACAAATGTATGCATCAGCTTTTCAGCTACAGTGTATGATAGCATGGGACGCAGCCGAGAAATGTTTTATGAAGTGGAAAAAAAGATGTTCTGACAGCATTTTGTAGATGTGGCTCAAAGATTAGACTAGGATCAAATATCTCCACTAGATTTTTCAATTTGGACTGAAGTTCAAGTAAAGTGCCATCTATAGATAAGCTATTTGGACTGGCCTTACCTAATTGATTGGTGGGTGCCAATAAGCATGACTTCAGTCTTGTCACCGTTTAATTGAAGGAAATGATGGGCCATCCAAGTTTTTATATCACAAATACAGTAGATAGGAGAGAAGCAGCCAAAGTACATTCTAGTTTAGTGTGGATGCATATCTGAGTGTCATCAGCATAGAAGTGATAGTTGAGCCCATGTGATCTAAGCAGTTGGCCAAGTGGAAAGATGTATATACTAAAAAGTAAGGGACCCAAAATTGAGCCCTGAGGAACACCGTACTTGACTGGGCCAGATTCAGACTTGAATCCACCAAGAGAAACAAAGTGACAGCGATCAGTGAGATATAACTTAATCCATTTCAGAGCCAATTCTGAGACTCCAAATGTGGTTTCAAGGCGAGAGAGTAATAGATTGTGTTTGAAAGGAAAATGGTACTGCGCAGCCTCAGATAATGTCTATCTGTATCAACCCTTTGAATAATAATATATAAATAGTGAAATGGCAAAAAATATTCTGTGATTAATTCATTAATAATGTGACTCTTCCATATAAAACGTTCAGCAAAAATGCATAAAAATGTGACCAATAAAATCTTCAATATAAAAATACATTTGCATAAATTATATGAACCAAAAATTAGTGAAGTGATATTATCACAGTGAAGCAGGTGTAAACATATAAAAACACAAATGTGTATAAAAAGTCCTTGTAACAAAAATAAAGTGCTTGTAGTGATATTTCCAGTGACTTGTGCTCAGATCGTCCTTATGGGTATTCGTGCTCCAAACAGGTGAAGGATGCCTCTTTTGCAGGGGGATAGGCGTGCTATCCCAAAAGGATTCCTTTATAAAGTGCTTCAAACGGGAAAGTGCTCATAGAATGCTCACCTCTATGGCTTGGTGTATGTGCACATCAAGGTTTCTTTTGGGGATTCTGTTCGATCGTTCCACGCTCTCTCAATCCTGATCCTGATTGTCATCAATGCTCCCACTGTCCGATCGGTTGCTCTCCTTTGAGTTGTATAAACTCAATGCCGCTCAGGAAGGGGGGAAGATAAAAAAGCTTCCATAGTGTAGTATTTAAAAAGGAATACTTTATTGTGTCCAAATAAGGTATATAAACCAAAAAATATATATATAAAATCACAAAAATCATCAAGTAACACAGTAGCATCTGGGCGCCTCTCACTGTGTGTCCAGCAAGCTAAAACTCCGCCTACGCGTTACATCACCTCATGTGACTTCTTCAGGGCCATTTTTTGCCATTTCACTATTTATTTATTATTATTCAAAGGGTTGATACAGATAGATATTATCTGAGGCTGCGCAGTACCATTTTCCTTTCAAACACTATTCTTCTATTGTCACATAGTAGGTACAGCAGCAACCTCTCTAAACACTATAGTAGTCTCATAGTAGCGCGAGGATACACCACTATATTTTAGTAATAGATTGTGGTTTATAATATCAAAGGCGAACTAAGATCTAGTAGAATAAGAATAATTATTGACCTGGAATCAAAGGCTAACAGAAGGTCGTTTGTGACTTTGACCAAGGCGGTTTCTGTGCTGTGTAGCTGCCGAAAACAATGTAATACTGACATAAAAGCACACACATAGGTTGGAATTGATGGACTTGTATCTTTTTTCAACCTCACTAACTATGTAACTATGGAAGCACATGCTTAGAGTCTGAGGCTCTAATTGGCTTAAAAAAAGGGTGGGCTCGGGGTGCAAAACACTGCACCCTGAGCCCTTTCAGTTGTGTGACAATAGTGAATTAATATTCGCTATTGTCTTCCTGATTCTCCTCGTAGTCAATCAGAAAGCAGATCCTGAGACCTGATTGGCCAGGGAGTCTTAGGACTTAGCTTTGTTTGTGCCCCCCCCTCCTCCCAAACAATATTGAGCACCAGTCACCTCTGGTATGGAGTAGTGATGGGAAGTTCGACTGAATCGGTTCATTTCGAATCACTCACTGAAATGAACCGATTCATGAATCTATTCTTCGGCAATATTGGCTGATCCTATAGATTGCTTGACCTGACAGAACACCTGCTACCCAGGTTACTGAGCACAATCCTATACTCATATGATCATATAACAGACACCAGATGCAATAAAGAGAACCTGTCACTTCCACAAACTATCATATTCAGTTATACAGCTACTAAATGAGACAGGTGTCTCAGAAGGGATGCCTGTCCCTTTAGCATGCATTCTCCTTTAGGAGAAGCCAACTAAAGAGTTATCTCTTCTCATCCAGACTTTTTCCCCCCACTCTCTTTAAGGCTGTCTGTACCTTATCACTGCTGCTACCCTTTCAGTAGTGAATCATGGTTATTTCAGTGTACTGTGTTCTAACAACTCATATGATTATTTGACTCCATGTACTGGTGACCTGTTGTAAGCTTGTATCCAGTTCTCTTCAGTCAGTGTGCTGTGAGTTCTCTGATTGGTTGCAGGGAGGGGCTGAGCTCTCTCACTCTAGGATCATATTACCTGGGAGGGGTGGGGCTCTCTCACTCTTGGATCATATTACCAGGGAGGGGCGGAGCTCTCTCACTCTAGGATCATATTACCAGGGAGGTGCAGAGCTCTCTCACTTTAGGATCATATTACCAGGGAGGGCTGAGCTCTCACTCTAGGATCATATTACCAGGGAGGGGCAGAGCTCTCTCACTCTAGGATCATATTACCAGGGAGGGCGGAGCTCTCTCACTCTAGGATCATATTACCAGGGAGGGGCAGAGCTCTCTCACTCTAGGATCATATTACCAGGGAGGGGCGGAGCTCTCACTCTAGGATCATATTACCAGAGAGGGGCGGAGCTCTCTCACTTTAGAATCCTATTACCAGGGAGGGGCGGGCTCTCTCATTCTAGGATCATATTACCAAGGAGGGCTGAGCTCTCTCACTCTAGGATCATATTACCAGAGAGGGACGAAGCTCTCTAACTCTAGGATCATATTACCAGGGAGGGATGAGCTCTCACTTTAGGATCATATTACCAGGGAGGGGCGGATCTCTCTCACTCTAGGATCATATTACCAGGGAGGGGCGGGTCTCTCTCACTCTAGGATCATATTACCAGGGAGGGGCTGAGCTCAGTCGGGGAGGGACCATTATACTAGGATCTCACTCTCTCTGGGCTCTCACTCTAGGATCATATTACCAGGAAGGGGCAGAGCTCTCTCACTCTAGGTTCACATTACCAGGGAGGGGTGGAGCTCTCTCACTCTAGGATCATATTACCAGGGAGGACTGAGCTCTCTCACTCTAGGATCACATTACCAGGGAGGGGCAGAGCTCTCTCACTCTAGGATCATATTACCAGGGTGGGCGGAGCTCTCTCACTGTAGGATCATATTACCAGGGAGGGGCAGAGCTCTTTCACTCAAGGATCATATTACCAGGGAGGGGCTGAGCTCTCTCACTCTAGGATCATATTACCAGGGAGGGGGGAGCTCTCTCTCTAGGATCATATTACCAGGGAGGGCGGAGCTCTCTCACTCTAGGATCATATTACCAGGGAGGGGTGGAGCTCTCTCACTCAAAGATCATATTACCAAGGGGGGGCTCTTTCACTGTAGGGTCATATTACCAGGGCGGGCTGAGCTCTCTCTCTGTAGGATCATATTACCGAGGAGGGGCGGAGCTCTCTCACTCTAGGTTCATATTACCAGGGAGGTTTGGAGCTCTCTCACTCTAGGATCACATTACCAGGGAGGGGCAGAGCTCTCTTACTCTAGGATCATATTACCAGGGAGGGGTGGAGCTCTCATTCTAGGATCATATTACCGGGGAGGACTGAGCTCTCTCGCTCTAGGATCACATTACCAGGGAGGGGAAGAGCTCTCTCACTCTAGGATCATATTACCAGGGCGGGTGGAGCTCTCTCACTATAGGATCATATTACCAGGGTGGGCGGAGCTCTCTCACTGTAGGATCATATTACCAGGGAGGGGCAGAGCTCTTTCACTCAAGGATCATATTACCAGGGAGGGGCTGAGCTCTCTCACTCTAGGATCATATTACTAGGGAGGGGGGAGCTCTCTCTCTCTCTAGGATCATATTACCAGGGAGGGCGGAGCTCTCTCACTCTAGGATCATATTACCAGGGAGGGGTGGAGCTCTTTCACTCTAAGATCATATTACCAAGGGGGGCTCTTTCACTGTAGGGTCATATTACCAGGGCAAGCTGAGCTCTCTCACTCTAGGATCATATTACCAGGGTGGGCGGAGCTCTCTCACTGTAGGATCATATTACCGAGGAGGGGCAGAGCTCTCTCACTCTAGGGGGAGGGACCATTATACTAGGATCTCACTCTCTCGAGGCGGGAGGGACCATTATACTAGGATCTCTCTCTCTCTCG
>BLSH010531581.1:30890-44097 GCA_018402905.1 Glandirana rugosa
TTCCATTCTGTTATTGGATTATTGGATATTTTCATAGACCATCTGCTGGGAGTTGGTTTCATGTGTCTACTACTCCTGTGAAATAATGCTTTCATTGTCCACACTGTGCTCTTCCTGTGTGATATCCCCGTACGGCACCAGACAATAGGCAACCAGCAGACCTCCAGATGGGGAAGAACTACAACTCCCAGCATATTCCGTCAGCTCCCTGTCTGATCTGTAGGTGGGAGAACATGTTGGGGCTTGTAGTTTCACATGTGAGATCTACGGGATGCCTGATACCTGGTGCACCCCATCCATGGACTTCTGCCAGCCTCCCATTGTTCTATTGTACCTTATCCTACTGCTGAACCCTTATTGCTTCATTGTACCCCTCTCCTACTATCCAGACCCTTCCACTGAACCCCAATTGTTCCACTGTACCCCTCATACTCTCCAGACCTCTCTCCTGCTGAACCCCAATTGTTTCATTGTACCCCTTTCCTACTATCCAGACCCTCTCCTGCTGAGCCCCAATTATTCCATTGTACCCCTCTCCTACTATACAGACCCCTCTCCTACTGAGCCCCAACTGTACCCCTCTCCTAATATCCTGACCCCTCTCCTTTCACTGAGCCCCAATTGTTCCATTGTACACTTCTTCTAATATCGAGGCTGTTGTCCTTTTCCTCAAACCCCAATTGTTCCATTGTACCCCTCTCCTACTATACAGACCCCCTCGTTCTACTGAACCCCAACTGTACCCCTCTGCTAATATCCTGACCCCTCTCCTTTCACTGAACCCCAATTGTTCCACTGTACCCCTCGTACTAACCAGACCTCTCTCCTACTGAGCCCCAATTGTTCCATTTTACCCCCTCCTACTATACAGACCCCAATTCTTTCATTGTATCCCTCTCCTACTATCCAGACCGCTTTCTTTCCACTGAGCCCCAATTGTTCCATTGTACCCCTCTCATACTATGCAGAGCCCTGTCCTTCCACTGAACCCCTATTGTTCCATTGTACCCCTCTCATACTATGCAGAGCCCTGTCCTTCCACTGAACCCCTATTGTTCCATTGTACCCCTCTCCTATTATCCTGACTCTTCTCCTTTCACTGAACCCCTATTGTTCCATTGTACCCCTCTCCTATTATACAGAGCCCTCTCGTTCCACTGAACCCCTATTGTTCCATTGTACCCCTCTCCTACGTTACTGATCTCTCTCCTTCCAGTGAACCCCTATTGTTCCATTGTACCCCTCTCCTACGTTACTGATATCTCTCCTTCCAGTGAACCCCTATTGTTCCATTGTACCCCTCTCCTACTATCCAGACCCCTCTCCTTCCACTGATTCCCATTTGTTCCATTGTACCCCTCTATACTGACCCCTCTCCTTCTACGATGCCCCTATTATTCTATTGTACCCCTCTCCTACTATCCAGACCCCTCTTCTTTAACCAAACCCCCATTGTTTGATTGAATCCCTCTACTATCCAGACCCCTTTTCTTCTTCTGAACCCCAAATATTGCATCGTACCCCTCACCTTCTATCTAGACCCCTCTCTTTGCACCAAACCCAAATTGTTTCATTGTACTCTTCTACTACCCTGACTCCTCTCCTTCCACTGAACCCCAGAAATTTCATTGTACCTCTCACCTACTCTCCAGACCCCTCTCCTACCAAACTGCTATTGTTCCATTGTACCCCTCTCCTACTATCCAGACCCCTCTCCTTCCACTGATCCTTAATTGTTCCATTGTACCCCTCTATACTGACCCCTATCCTTCTACTGTGCCCCTTTTATTCTATTGTACCCCTCTCCTACCAAACCCCTAATTGTTCCATTGTACCCCTCACCTACTCTTCAGATTCCTCTACTACCAAACCCCTAATTGTTCCATTGGACCCCTCACCTATTATGCACACCCCTCTTCTTCCTCTGAACCCTAGTTGTTTCATTGTACCCCTCTCCTACTATCCAGACCCCTCTCCATATATTGAACCCCAAACGTTTTATTGCACTCTTCTATTGAGATTGCGCTATTGTCCCTAAACTCCTACTGCTCCATTGTACCCCCACCTACTATCCAGACCCCTCTTCTTCCACAAATCCCAAATTATACCCCTATCCTACTATATAGACCACCCTCCTTCAAATGAGCCCCCTTTTTATTTTATTTTCTTTCTTTAAGATATTTTCACAGCAAAAAGAAAAGCCCCTTTTCTTGATGCCTCCTCCTATTACCTGGGGGCCTTTCTATTTCCATCATACCCCTCTCCATCCCATCATCTCATCCCCTGTCTGGTCTTCTCACTTTTTACATATGGTTCATCTCTTCTTCTTCCACCCCTCCAACCGCCCTTTGTTCCTCACCCCCTCACCCTGTACTTTCCTCCCTCTCCTCTCCGTCTCTCCAGTCTCGGTATGGTCTGATCTTTGTCTTCTCTTTGTTCCTGTATCTCGTTCTGGCATGGACCGCGTTCCTTGTCTGTGTTGTGCCTCCATTAGACGTCTTTGTTATACTTTATGTAGTAATGGTTTATGTCTAGTAACAGGCCAATGTTTATGTCTAGTAATATGCTGAGCGGTGGATTGCAGGGGCCTCAGTGCAGGGAATGAATCCCGCTCCCAGCTCCTGCACTGACAGGACCTCTTTCCATGGAGCCACCTGGCCTTTGCTGGTCAGGAAGTCAACGATCCCCTTAGCAACATCATATCTCTCTCTGCCAGGCCTCATCTCTTCTTTTCCTGCCCCCTCCAGCTGCACCATCGCTATTAGCACTTCCTGTGATGTCACCGCCATGGCACACAGTCTGCAGCCATGGCCCTTTAAGAGTTCTTCATAGGTGGATGAGCGTCTACTTGTGGGCCAAGGTGATCAGCAATGTATGAGAAGGCCCTTCTCGGTCTTCCTGACCATCTTTGTATTTAGTTTGGCCCAACTACGGCTCCAGAAGGGCCAATCCACCCAAAATTGTAATTTCTATTCTGAGTGGAGGCAGGTCAATTGACTCACTTGTTGGCCATCTGGTGCTCCAATGATGAGATTTCTGCACCATCCAGCTTCACCTTTCTGATGCGCCTCTTAAAGGAGGTCTCGCTGTGTGTGTTGGTTTTAGTTTTAATTAGGTTAACATTATGGAGAATACAACAGGAGAAGTGAGACTCTCAGGCAACATTTCATACCCCTAGATCAGCATCAGCACCCTGCCTAAGGAACTTTTCACATGGACTTCTCTGTACTGTTCCAGCAGACCAACCTGGACCGAACCTCTGATGGAGTTTAAAGTGGACCCAAGTAATCCGGATGGGTGGCCAGATATAAGTAGACATTCATCTGTCTATATTGGCCTGCATCCAGTAAGGTCAGTAAAGTGGACCTGAATACAAGCTTATTGCATTTGGTCCAATAGATCGGGACAGACCCAGATGTGGGCCCATATAGACGTCCACCCATAGGGATACATTGCAGTCTGTCTTTGAGTATGAGCCAAAAATGGACTGCCAGAGCACCCATATGATAGAGGCCTTCCAGATATAAGAAAGCAGTGTGTGATGTAGGGATCTGGCATCCACCCATACATGAAATATCAGATTAGGAAGGATGAAGTAGTCTGGTTTATGATAAGGCCTTCATGTGGCCGCTCTGCAGGCCTCCATTGTTCTTTGTTGTTCTCTTCTGTTTTTCCTCCTCGTTGTTCTTGTCTCTGCGGTTTATGATTTTCCATCACCCCTCCCACCAGCGGCTTCTCTCGCTCTACAGACGATGAATCAGAACTTAGATTCCTCAGATGGTTTCTAACAATCAGTTTTATGTAAGACGAGAGGCACCACACCCGACCAGCCTGTCCTCACCCACCCAAACCTCGTCCAGGAGCACCGTCACACGTTCAATATCAACCTACCAGCCAAATGAGTCACCAATCCCGACAATCCTGGCCCGCCTGCTGCAGCTTCAACACCCAGTGTTATCTGGTGCCAGCCTATTGTGTTATATAATCAGGTGTCAACCCATTGTCCTATATAACCAAATATCACCCAGGATCACCCTATTACCTATTGTCCCATATAACCCAATATCACCCAGGATCACCCTATTGTCCCATATAACCCAATATCACCCTATTGTCCCATATAACCCAGGATCACCCTATTGTCCCATATCACCCGGAGTCACCCTATTGTCCCATATAACCCAAGATCAACCTATTGTCCCATATAACCCAATAACACCCAGGATCACCCTATTACCTATTGTCCCATATAACCCAATATCACCCAGGATCACCCTATTGTCCCATACAACCAAATATCACCCAGGATCACCCTATTACCTATTGTCCCATATAACCCAATATCACCCAGGATCACCCTATTGTCCCATATAACCCAATATCACCCTATTGTCCCATATAACCCAGGATCACCCTATTGTCCCATATCACCCGGAGTCACCCTATTGTCCCATATAACCCAAGATCAACCTATTGTCCCATATAACCCAATAACACCCAGGATCACCCTATTACCTATTGTCCCATATAACCCAATATCACCCAGGATCACCCTATTGTCCCATACAACCAAATATCACCCAGGATCACCCTATTACCTATTGTCCCATATAACCCAATATCACCCAGGATCACCCTATTGTCCCATATAACCCAATATCACCCTATTGTCCCATATAACCCAATATCAACCTATTGTCCCATATAACCCAATATCACCTGGAGTCACCCTATTGTCCCGTATGATCTGCTGTCACCCTATTGTCCCATATAACCCAGGATCACCCCATGGTCCCATATAATCTGGTGTCAGCCTATTGTGTTATATATCCTGTCAACCTTTTTACCCATGTAACCCAATATTACCCACTGTCACCCTATTTCCCTTTATAATCCAATATCATCCAGTGTCACCCTATTGTCCCAAATAACCCAATATTACTGGATGTCATCCTGTTGTCCCATATAATCCAATTTCACCCGGTGCCCCCTATTTTCTCATATAACCCAATATCTACTGGTGTCACCCCATTATTCCATATCATCCAGTACCACCCCAGAAATGATCCCGCTATCCGAAATCTCCCAATTTGATCTGCTATCACCCCTCTATCCCATATCTCCAACATTATCTGGTATCACTCCTCTATCCCATATCCCCAACATTATCTGGTATCACTCCTCTATCCCATATCCCCAACATTATCTGGTATCACCCCTCTATCCCATATCTCCAACCTCATCTGGTATCACTCCTCTATCCCATATCTCCAACATCATCTCGTATCATCCCTCTATCCCATATCTCCAACATTATCTGGTATCACCCCTCTATCCCATATCTCCAACATCATCTGGTATCACCCCTCTATCCCATATCTCCAACATTATCTGGTATCACCCCTGTATCCCATATCTCCAACATCATCTGGTATCACCCCTCTATCCCATATCTCCAACATCATCTGGTATCACTCCTCTATCTCATATCTCCAACATCATCTGGTATCACCCCTCTATCCCATATCTCCAACATCATCTGGTATCACCCCTCTATCCCATATCTCCAACACCATTTGGTATCCCCTCTCTTTCCCATATCTCCAACATCATCTGGTATCATCCCTCTATCCCATATCTCCAACATCATCTGGTATCATCCCTCTATCCCATATCTCCAACATCATCTCGTATCACCCCTCTATCCCATATCTCCAACATCATCTGGTATCACCCCTCTATGCCATATCTCAAACATCATCTGGTATCACCCCTCTATCCCATATCTCCAACATCATCTGGTATCACCCCTCTATCCCATATCTCCAACATCATCTGGTATCACCCCTCTATCCCATATCTCCAACATCATCTGGTATCACCCCTGTATCCCATATCTCCAACATCATCTGGTATCACCCCTCTATCCCATATCTCCAACATCATCTGGTATCACCCCTGTATCACATATCTCCAACATCATCTGGTATCACCCCTGTATCCCATATCTCCAACATCATCTGGTATCACCCCTCTATCCCATATCTCCAACATCATCTGGTATCACCCCTCTATCCCATATCTCCAACATCATCTGGTATCACCCCTGTATCACATATCTCCAACATCATCTGGTATCACCCCTCTATCCCATATCTCCAACATCATCTGGTATCACTCCTCTATCCCATATCTCCAACATCAACTCGTATCATCCCTCTATCCCATATCTCCAACATCATCTGGTATCACCCCTGTATCCCATATCTCCAACATCATCTGGTATCACCCCTCTATCCCATATCTCCAACATCATCTGGTATCACCCCTGTATCCCATATCTCCAACATCATCTGGTATCACCCCTGTATCACATATCTCCAACATCATCTGGTATCACCCCTGTATCACATATCTCCAACATCATCTGGTATCAGTCGTCTATCACATATCTCCAACATCATCTGGTATCACCCCTCTATCCTATATCTCCATCATCATCTCGTATCAGTCCTCTATCCCATATCTCCAACATCATCTGGTATCACCCCTCTATCCCATATCTCCAACATCATCTGGTATCACTCCTCTATCCCATATCTCCAACATCATCTGGTATTACCCCACTATCCCATATCTCCGACATCATCCGGTATCACCCCACTAGTCCACATATTCAGTATTATTGCCTCACTTTCCCATACCATCCCAAAGTCATCTGGTATTACCCCACTATCCCATATCTCCAACAATCCCCAACATCATCTGGTATCACCCCTCTATCCCATATCTCCAACACCATCTGGTATCCCCTCTCTTTCCCATATCTCCAACATCATCTGGTATCATCCCTCTATCCCATATCTCCAACACCATCCGTTATCACCCCACTAGTCACCATCTTCAGTATTATCGCCTTGCTTTCCCATGCCATCCCAAAGACATCTGGTATTACCCCACTATCCCATATCCCCAACATCATCTGGTATCATCCCACTATTCCATATCTCCAACATCATCCGGTATCACCTCAATATCTTATATCTTCCTGTGTCACCCCAATATCTTATCTTTCTATATCATCTGGTATCACCCAAACACCTTATATCTCCCCAAATCATCCAATATCACCCCAATATCTTATATCCCCATATCATTTGGTATCACACCAATACCTTATATCCCCACATATAAGATATTGGGGTGATACCAAATTATATGGGGAGATATCTGGTAGCACCTCACTATCCCATATCCTCCAATAACATTCGGTATCACCTCACTATTATATATCTTCAATAATATCTAGTATCATCCCACTAGCCCATATCTCCAATATCTTCCAGTTTCACCCTGATCTATGATAAATGCTTGAGGGCCTCTGCTCAGGATGTCAAAGTCTGGTTAGGTGGATGCTGCTAACCAGTGAAGGTGCAGGCTGAGGAAAGGTCCGTCGAGACCCAATGCATACTGCAAAACAGAAAAAGGTAGCCTGACCGCCACACACCTCACCCAACCCGAGTGGTAAGCAAGTATAAGCAGCCTCAGCTCAATTAATCAATGATTTCCATGATTAAGCCCCAGAGGGCAGGTTGAAACATGTTGGGAGTTGTGGTCTGGGGCTTAATCATGGAGATCACGATTAAGCCCCAGGGGCAGGGTGAAACTGCTCATTTCATCCAAACCACAACATGTTTCACCCTGCCCCGGGGCTTAATCATTATCTCCATGATTAAGCCCCAGACCACAACTCCAACATGTTTCAACCCACCCTCTGGGGCTTAATCATGAAGATCATGATTAAGCTGCAGGGTTAGAGTGAAACATGTTGAAGTTGTGGTCTGGGGCTTAATCACAGAGATCATGAGTAAGCCCTTGGGGCAGGGTGAAACATGTTGTGGTCTGGATGAATTGAGCTGAGCCTGTTTTTACTTGCTTACCTCTCAGGCCAGGTGAGGTGTGTGCGACGGTCGGGCTGCCATTCTGTTTTATACTATCACCCCACTTATCCCCCAATATCATCCCGTATCTCCTCATTACCTGCAAAAGTTGTCTCATATTTCTAACTGACCTTATTTTTTCATATTGCTCCAAATATTACACAGCGTCCCCAGATATTATCATAAATCTCCAAAAACCATCATGCGTTTTCGTGCAACTCGAAATAATAATCCACATCCCCAAACTGTCCTCAAACAGTGTAAAACTCCACATAACCCCTCCGGTGTTTAAAGCCTTTCTCCTATCGTCCTAAAAAATGGTTCCTGAGCAATCTTGCTGAGATTGTGATCCTTGATTTACCAGGACCTTAAGCTGGGTATCGTCTAGCAAGATTTTTGGATGAAAACGTTTGTTCATTTTTTCCAATAGCGTACAAATTTTTGTAGAATTTTTTTTAAAATGTACTGCTGTATTCCCAGCTTTAGTCTTCAACGCCGATACGTCTGCTGTGCACAATGCAGGAGGTGGACCTTACAGCACGGGGACAGCCAATCAGTTTGGGTTTTTGCAGCTGTTTCCAGGCAGAATGTACGTTTTTTTTAAAGGGGGAGGAGGAGGGGCAGGGTGGAGAAGATGTCCATCATAGAGTCGGAGCTCCAATATGTAGGAAGTGAGGTTTGTATCTGAAGGTTGCTGATTGGTCACATAGACTGTAATAATGTGCAGCCTGGAGATACTTCCAGAGCCTGCGCAGGCAGGGATTGGTTAAGTCATAATTCAGTATGTCCCCTGCGATCAATTTTCTGGGGTTATTGTAGTAGGAAGCGTTGTACATTCATGTAAGCCGTGTGATCGTTTCATTGGTTGTGCTGACACTTGGGACAATTTACTACAATGCTGCTACATCTACCCCAGATTCATTAATAGACACATCAGAGATAAGACAAATGGAGGTAAATAAGACCAATGGCATTTTAGGGTAACAGGACCCCCCCCCCCAAACCGCTACCATCAATGGCTGCTGGGATGCTGTCAGCAGCAGAGTCTTATTGGTCGCTACGATGTTGTCGGATGAACAGTGTCATTGGTTACTAGGATAATGTCATTAGCATAGTGCTGTTGGTTGCTAGGATGCTGTTAGCAGCGTGAAGCCGTTGGTTGCTAGGTTGCTATTGGCAGCATGGTGATGTTGGTTGCTAGGGTGCTGTTGGCAACAAAGAGCCATTGATTGTAAGGATGCTCTTGGAAGAGTGGAGCTGTTGGTTGCTAGGATGCTATCAGCAGCATGGTGATGTTGGTTGCTAGGGTGCTGTTGGCAACAAAGAGCCGTTGGTTGTTAGGATGCTCTTGGAAGCGTGGAGCTGTTGGTTGCTAGGATGCTATCAGCAGCATGGTAATGTTGGCTGCTAGGGTGCTGTTGGCAACACAGTGCCGTTGGTTGCTAGGATGCTGTCGGCAGCACAGCGCTGTTGGTTGCCAGGATGCTGTCGGCAGCACAGAGCCATTGGTTGCTAGGATGCTGTCGGCAGCACAGAGCCATTGGTTGCTAGGATGCTGTCGGCAGCACAGCGCTGTTGGTTGCTAGGATGCTGTCGGCAGCACAGCGCTGTTGGTTGCTAGGATGCTGTCGGCAGCACAGAGCCGTTTTTTGCTAGGATGCTTTCGGTACAACTGATGATGCTGGTGGGATAGCGGGGGGGTTGCAGCATTTAAAGGGTTGGAGTTATAGTGCCCAAACTTCCACTTTAAGGCCTCATACACACGGGCGTATATAAAATAATAAACAAAACGTCGGGCCCGACGTCAAGGAGATAAAGTCGACGTTTTTCGGCGTTATGCATTGGCGTTTTTGAGCGCTAGTGAGCGTCGGCGTCAATAGACGTTTTTAAAAAAAAAATCATTCCTCTGCTATTTTTCAACCTAAAAACGTCGGCGTCAAAAAACGCCGGAAAACGCCGGTACAATATTAGGTGGCGTTTGTTGGCGTCTCGTGGCGTTTTGCGGCGCTTTTTGACGTCGTTGCAGCCAAGGAACGCGCTGGTCGTGGGTTCTCTGATACGCCGACGCCATCTACAGCTCAAAAACGCCGACGTATTTTATGTGGCCATTGACTAACATGGGGAGCAGCTAAAAAACGTCAGTAGACGCCGGCGTCAAAATACGCCCGTGTGTATGAGGCCTAAGGGGTGTTGTATAAAAAAATTGCATAGAAAGTCGCCCTGTAAAAATGTGCTTACATTCGTTCTGTGCAAACAACAAATGTTATTAAGCTCTTCCCAGTGCAGGTCGAATGTTTTTTTTTATCTAAAGTAGAAAACGCTCACCCACTGTGCTGTGTCTGTGGAGGAGCGGTGTTGTCACATGTGGGCAGCACTATAGAACACCTCCCCCTCTCCTTATCTCCATAAATAGAGGGGAGGTGTTCTGTAGTCCTCAGAGATCAGCCCTCCCAGACCCACCCTTCTCCCCATAAACTATAACTCATCACCATTGTTTTACTTTTTTCCTCAACGGTGAAAGGTGAATTTTTTTAAAGGATTCACCGGGAGAATCACAAGGGGGGCTTGCTGGATTCATCCGGCTGTATTCTAAGCTGCACACCCATACTGGGGCCAATATGGGCAGGAACTAAACTAGTCAGGGGCCAAATATAGACCAGAACCAATATGGACAGGGGCCACACTAGTTGGGGCAAATAAAAACAGGAACCAACATGGATGAGGCCAAACTAGTCAGGGGGCCAAACTAAATGAGTCAAGGGCCAAACTAAACCAAACTAAACTAATCAGGCCACACTAGTCAGGGCAAATAAAGAGAGGAACCAACATGGATGGGGCCAAACTAGTCAAGGGGCCAATATAGACCAAGGCCAAGCTAAACTAGACCGGGGCCACACTAAGCTAGTTAGGGGACACACTAGTTGGGGCAAAGAAAGACAGGGACCAATATGGATGGGGCCAAACTAGTTAGGGGGCCAATATAGATAGATGCCAAGCTAAACTAGTCGGGCCAAATATCGACAGGGGCCAAATATAGACAGAGGCGAAACTAAACTAGTCAGGGGCCACACTAGTTGGAGCAAAGAAAGACAGGAACCAACATGGATGGGGCCAATATAGACAGAGGCCAAGCTAAACTAGTCAGGGGCCAAATATAGACAGAGGCAAAACTAAACTAGTCAGGGGCCCCACTAGTTGGGGCAAAGAAAGACAGTAACCAACATGGATGGGGCCAAACTAGTCAGGGGGCCAATATAGACAGAGGTCAAGCTAAACTAGCCATGGGCCAAAAATAGATAGAGGTGAAACTAAACTAGTCAGGGGCCCCACTAGTTGGGGCAAAGAAAGACAGGAACCAACATGGATGGGGCCAATATAGACCAAGGCCAAGCTAAACTAATCAGGGGCCACACTAGTCAGGGCGAATAAAGACAGGAAGCAACATGGATGGGGCCAAACTAGTCAGGGGGCCAATATAGACAGAGGCCAAGCTAAACTAGCCAGGGGCCAAAAATAGATAGAGGTAAAACTAAACTAGTCAGGGGCCACACTAGTTGGGGCAAAGAAAGACAGGAAGCAACATAGATGGGGCCAAACTAGTCAGGGGGCCAATATAGACAGAGGCCAAGCTAAACTAGTCCGGGGCCAAAAATAGATAGAGGCGAAACTAAACTAGTCAGGGGCCACACTAGTTGGGGCAAAGAAGGACAGGAACCAACATGGATGGGGCCAATATAGACCGAGGCCAAGCTAAACTAGTCAGGGGCCACACTAGTTGGGGCAAAGAAAGACAGGAACCAACATGGATGGGGCCAATATAGACCGAGGCCAAGCTAAACTAGTCAGGGGCCAAAAATAGATAGAGACAAAACTAAACTAGTCAGGGGCCACACTAAACTAGTCAGGGGCCACACTAAACTAGACAGAGGCCAAACTAAACTAGTAAGGGGCCACTCTAGTCAGGGAAAATAAATACAGGAACCAATATGGATGGTGCCAAACTAGTCAGGGAGCCAATATAGACAGGGGCCACACTAAACTAGTCAGGGGCCACACTAAACTAACCAGGCCACACTAGTCGAGGCAAATAAAGACAGGAACCAACATGGATGGGGCCAAACTAGTTAGGGGGCCAAACTAGTGGGGAGAAATATGTATCGGGGCCAATATAGACGGGGGCCGGTTGTGGGACCAGCCTGATCTTGCTGTGTGGGAGGAAACCTGTGCCCACGCGTTACCACAATGCATGTTAGCGTTCTGTAACCTCATTCTGAATGTCACGCCCAACACGTTAAGACGTCAGAGCGCCAACACACGGTAACTCACCACTTGGCGTTGGGGTGCCAAAAATGGCGATTGTCTTTTTTTTTTTTTTTGGGAGGAGGGGTTTATTTTAGGACATTTCCAGCCATTCATGTAACGCAAAATGCAACGCACCGGAACGCCAAGCTCTGATTGGGCCCCTATAGCTCCGAGTGTTTTACTTACCCGTCTTTCCCTTTAAGCATGTGGGCAATGTGTACATTAGCTGGGCACCCATGGACCATGTGACATCTCCTGGTGATGTCATCGCTTCCTGTGGTGAAGCAGCTGAGCGAACGCCTGATCTTATCTTCTGCAATTTCACGGCTTTCACTTCTCCACATTCCACATTGTGAGAATTGTTTTGTTTCTGCTCTTCCTGTCCCCAGAGTCGGTGGCGATACGGTGTACCCAAGGTGTGCATTGTCAGACCTTCCTGACACCCCCCTCCCACCTGACCCCGTTCTAGGGGGGCTGTCAGTGTGGGCACAGTCTAATGTTTAGGGATGTATTGCTAAAAAAAGAAAATAGCCAGTGAAAGTTCATGTACTTTGTGTGAACGGGGCAAAAAGCGAATGTAAGAAGGCTAGAGCTGTGCTGTTTGCTGGTTAAACTATCAATTTAAAACAGAAAATACTCTATTTGACCACTAGATGGAGCTAAGTAGCTTAGGACTTTCTTTTGATACTTTGCACCATCTAGTGGCCAAAAGAAGTAGTATTGTCTCTTAAAAAAAATAAAACATTCGATCAGCAGAGGAAAATGACCTATGTATGTTCATGTTTTGACAGTTTTATACAGAACAATTGAACGTGCACTTTCACTTATTTTAGGACAGAACTCATGTTGCAATGACCTGCACAGACTTTTGGCACCATATAAATCCTGTATAATAAAATGAATAATATCTATAAATCCTGTTTTACAATAATAACTAAAGAATATCGTTCTGTGCAAATGAGGCA
>BLSH010531581.1:93728-104927 GCA_018402905.1 Glandirana rugosa
TCCCTCTCCTACGGCCTCTCCCGTCTTCTACGGCCTCTCCCGTCTTCTGCGACCTCTCCCGTCTTCTGCGACCTCTCCCTCTCCTACGGCCTCTCCCGTCTTCTGCGGCCTCTCCCTCCTCTCCGGCGTCTTCTGCCCTCTCCGGCATCCTCTCCCTCTCCGGCATCCTCTCCGGCGTCTTCTGCCCTCTCCGGCGTCTTCTCCCCCTCCGGCGTCTTCTCCCCTCTCCAGCTTCTTCTCCCCTCTATGGCGTCTTCTCGCCTCTCCGGCATCCTCTCCCTCTCCGGCGTCTTCTGCCCTCTCCGGCGTCTTCTCCCCTCTCCGGCGTCTTCTGCCCTCTCCGGCATCCTCTCCGGCATCCTCTCCCTCTCCGGCGTCTTCTGCCCTCTCCGGCATCCTCTCCCTCTCCAGCGTCTTCTGCCCTCTCCAGCGTCTTCTGCCCTCTCCGGCATCTTCTGCCCTCTCCGGCATCCTCTCCCTCTCCAGCGTCTTCTCCCCTCTATGGCTCTTCTCTCCTCTTTGGCGTCTTCTGAGGGGACAACGCGCAGCACGGACATTCGAGTGGGAGAGAGCGACAAGTCAACATCTTCAGAAGAGAGAGGGAGAAGCCAGCGGAGGAGACAGTGGCAGAAGACCGAAACCCCGCAAAAGAGCAGAAGAAAGAAGGCGATTGAGAGGGAGAAGAGAAGGGAGAAGACGCCGGAGCTGATTTAATAAAATATTTTATAAAGCTGTGTAATGTGTTTGTTTTTCTTTGGACACTTTTTTTTTAGGTGAATAGGTAGGGGTACGATGTACCCCATACTCATTCACATAGGGTGGGGGTCCGGGATCTGGGGGCCCCCTTGTTAAAGGGGGCTTCCAGATTACGATAAGCCCCCCCGCCCGCAGACCCCGACAACCAACGACCAGGGTTGTCAGGCAGAGTCTCTTGTCCTCATCAACATGGGGACCAGGTGCTTTGGGGTGGGCCCCCCCCCCCCGCCCCAAGCACCCATGCTCCCCATGTTGCGGGGATGGTATGGTTCGGGGGGGGCTCTCGCTTGTCCCCACCCCCTTTCCTGACCTGCCAGGCTGCGTGCTCAGATAAGGGTCTGGTATGGCTTTGAGGGGGGACCCCACGCCATTTTTTTGGCATGGGGGGGGTTCCCCTTAATTATTTTTTTTTTTCATTTTTGCACGGGGTTCCCCTTCAAGATCCTCAGCACACAAGTCGTGCCGCAAGTTGGATCATCACGATCCAACCTCTGGTGCGACTTCTATTCAAATGAACGGGCTCCCATAGGGAACCATTGACTTTGAATAGAGGCAGAGGAATGCCTGACGAGGCTTAACGCTGTGTATTCAACATTAAGCCGCGTTTTTTGAGCGTTTTGCCAGCTAGGCGTCAAACACGCTCTAACGCTGCAGCTTCAAAACGCGCGGGTCCTGCGTTAGTTCTACAGCTTAAGAGCGCCAACATCATCTACAGCTCAAAAAGGTCAGCTTGTGTACACCATTGAATAACATGGTGTGGCGTTCTGGAGCTGTGAAAACAGCTCAAAAACGTGGCGTTAATAACGCCCTTGTGTATGAGGCCTAAAGCATATAATAAATAACAAGTATATAATAAATAATAGGCATATAATAATTAAGTATAAAAAAAAAAGTATATCATGAATAATAATAGTCTACAATAAGCATATACTAAATAAGAAGGATTAATAAATAATCTATAATACCAAGCATATAATAAATAACAAGTATAAAATACGCATATAATATGTATATAATACATAATCATATAATAAATAAGTATAAAAAAACAAGTAGTATATAATGAACAATAATAATATGCAATAAGAATATAATAAATAACAAGTATATAATTATACGCATATAATATGATATGTATATAATAAATAATAAGCATATAATAAGTATAAAAAAAAACAAAAAAAGTATATAATGAATAATAATAGTCTACAATAAGCATATAATATATAAGAAGGATTAATAAATAATCTATAATACCAAGCATATAATAAATAAGAAGGATTAATAAATAATCTATAATACCAAGCATATAATAAATAATAAGCATATAATAAATAAGTATAAAAAACAAGTAGTATATAATGAATAATAATAGTATGCAATAAGAATATAATAAATAACAAGTATATAATAATACACATATAATATATGTATATAATAAAAATTTGTATATTTGAGGAAGGTGTTGACTGGAGGTGATGGTTTTTCTTGGTGGGGGGGGGGGGGGGGGGGGATGTGAATTAAATATGTACCAGATAAAAAAAAAATGAGGGTGATCAGTAACAAGTTCCTCCCGGTTGCCTTGCAGCGATCACGGGCTTCGAGACCTGCAATCAGTATGAGCTGCGGAATATAATGGGTCAGCGGATATTCTCGGTGCAGGAGAGGAGCACGCTGTGCGCTCGTTGCTGCTGCGGATCCCTCCGCCCCCTCAATCTGCACGTCTGCGACTTCACGGGACGGGAGGTCATCCATTTCGTCCGCCCACTCAAATGTTCCAGCTGCTGCTTCCCCTGCTGCTTACAGGAGGTGAGACGGTGGACTCAAAAACATGATCCTCTTCTGTATATTCATCCATTTCATTATACAGTTGTGCTCATTTACATACCCTGGCAGAATTTATGATTTCTTGGCCATTTTTCAGAGAATATGAATGAGAACACAAAAACATTTCTTTCACTCATGGTTGGTGTTTGGCTGAAGCCATTTATTATCAATCAACTGTGTTTCCTCTTTTTATATCATAATGACAACAGAAACTACCCAAATGACCCTGATCAAAAGTTTACATACCCTGGTGATTCTGGCCTGATAACATGCACACAAGTTGTCACAAAGGGGTTTGAATGGCTTTTAAAGGTAACCATCCTCACCTGCGATCTGTTTGCTTGTAATTAGTGTGTGTGTATAAAAGATCAGTGAGTTTCTGGACTCCTGACAGACCTGTTCATCTTTCATCCAGTGCTGCACTGACGTTTCTGAATTCTGAGTCATGGGGAAAGCAAAAGAATTGTCAAAGGATCTGCGGGAAAAGGTAGTTGACCTGTATAAAACAGGAAAGGGATATAAAAAGATATCCAAGGAATTGAGAATGCCAATCAGCAGAGTTCAAACTCTAATCAAGAAGTGGAAAATGAGGGGTTCTGTTGAAGCCAAACCATGGTCAGGTAAACCAACTAAAATCTCAGCCACAACTGCTAGGAAAATTGTTCTCTATGCCAAGAAAAACCCCACAAATACTTCCACTCCACTTCAGAACTCTCTGAAAACATGCGGTGTGGCTGTTTCAAGATGCACAATAAGGAGGCACTTGAAGAAAGATGGACTGCATGGTCGAGTTGCCAGAAGAAAGCCATTACTACGCAAATGCCACAAAGTATCCCCCTTACAATGCGCCAAACAGCACAGAGACAAGCCTCAAACCTTCTGCCACAAAGTCATTTGGAGTGATGAGACCAAAATTGAGATTTTTGGCCACAAGCATAAATGCTACAGTTGAAGAAGAGTCAACAAGGCCTGTGAAACACAGAGGTGGATCGCTGATTTTTTGGGGATGTGTGAGCTACAAAGGCACAGGAAATTTGGCCAAAATTGATGGCAAGATGAATGCAGTTATCGAAAAAATACTGGAGGAACATTTGCATTCATCAGCCAGGAAGCTGCACATGGGATGTACTTGGACATTCTAACATGACAATGATCCAAAACACAACTCCAAGTCGGCCTGTCATTGGCTACGGCAGAATAAAGTGAAGGTTCTGGAGCGGCCATCTCAGTCTCATGACCTCAATATCATTGAGCCACTCTGGGGAGATCTCAAACATGCAGTTCATGCAAGACAGCCCAAGAATTTCCAGGAACTGGAGGCTTTTTGCCAAGAGGAATGGGCAGCTTTACCACCTGAAAAGATAAAGAGCCTCATCCACAAAAGACTTCAAGCTGTCATTGATGTTAAAGGAGGCAATACACGGTATTAAGAACTGGGGTATGTAAACTTTTGCTCAGGGTCATTTGGGTAGTTTCTGTTGTCATTATGATATAAAAAAGAGTAAACACAGTTGATTGATAATAAATGGCTTCAGCCAAACACCAACCATGAGTGAAAGAAAAGTTTTTGTGTTCTCATTCATATTCTCTGAAAAATGGCCAAGAAATCATAAATTCTGCCAGGGTATGTAAACTTATGAGCACGGCTGTATATCATACAATCATATCTTGGTCCTCCATGACTCTTCTAGTGTTGGTGACACCTTTTCTATTTTTTGTCATACAGTTGGAGGTGCAGAGCCCCCCAGGTCAAACCATTGGTTACGTTGTCCAGACGTGGCACCCGTTCCTCCCCAAATACTCTCTCATGACGGAGAGTCGGGAGCCGGTGTTGAAGGTGGTCGGGCCGTGTCTGATGTCCAGCTGCTGTGGAGACATTAACTTCCAGGTGAGACGAGGCCCTGTCCCCATTCTTAATCTAAAAGTGTTCTTCTAGATTTTTAGGGTCTTTTGAAGAGCTTTGTCCTTATTTTGAAGTAAATCAATATCAGTGATCCTACCAGAAAGGTGCATCCACAGCCACTTCCTTTCTAGGGTGACAACACTCACTTAGTTTAGCTCTGGTGATCTCACCTTTTGCTGGGCATCCAAGTTGGACTACAATGATAATGACACACCAACATCGACTCTCTTCTCCTGTTCAATGCTTCTGTATCAAACTACAATTCCCACCTTGAAATGAGAACTAGTGCTTCTAATGGGCATAAGGAAGAATTACCTTCCCTGTCAGTCAAGGTATGATGTGATATTGGGAAAGACCACTAAGGACTCTTCTGGCCGGGTGTCATGGTGTGCAAGACAAACCTGGAGTCTCCTGGTTTGTCAGTCAAGGTATGATGTCATGGTGGTCATGACATACCAGAAATCATCTTGCCTCTTGGTCAAGGTATGATGTCATGGTGGGCAGGACAGACCAGAAATCATCCTGCCTCTCGGTCAAAGTATGCTGCCATGGTAGGCAGGACAGGCCAGAAATAGTCTTGCCTCTCAGTCAAGGTATGATGTCATGGTGGTCAGGACAGACCAGAAATAGTCTTGCCTCTCAGTCAAGGTATGATGTCATGGTGGGCAGGACAGGCCAGAAATAGTCTTGCCTCTCAGTCAAGGTATGATGTCATGGTGGGCAGCACAGACCAGAAATCATCTTGTCTCTTGGTCAAGGTATGATGTCATGGTAGGCAGGACAGACCAGAAATCCTCTTGCCTCTCAGTCAAGGCATGATGTCATGGTGGGCAGGACAGACCAGAAATCCTCTTGCATCTCAGTCAAGGTACGGTGTCATGGTGGGCAGGACAGACCAGAAATCCTCTTGCCTCTCAGTCAAGGTACGGTGTCATGGTGGGCAGGACAGACCAGAAATAGTCTTGCCTCTCAGTCAAGGTATGATGTCATGGTGATTGGAAAAGACCAGGAGTCTTTTTGCCTATCTGCCTTGCCTTAGCTGCTGATAAGGCCGGTGATTATAATTCACACTGGAAAAAATACAGTTGTAGGTCCTGTAGTTCACTTCTGGTTTGACCCACGATAAATGCTTAAGGGTTCCCGCTCAGGCCATCTGTTGAATTGCATATCGCTTACTTGTGAGGGTGCAGGCTGAGGGGAGATCCATTCAGTCTCAAAGCACCTTGCAGAAATAGGAATAGATAGCCCGGCTGCCTCATACCTTGCCTTGCCCGATTTGGTTATGAGATGAATGCAACCTCAGATCAATTCATCCAGGCCACATCCAGAACATGTTTTTCCCCACCCCAGTGGCTGTATTATAATTCATTTTGTGTCCCACCCCAAAACATGTTGGGGACATGGCCTGGATGAATTGAGCTGAGGCTGCTTTTACCTGCTAACCACTCGGGCCAGGCAAGGTGAGCAGCGGCTGGGCTATCAATTCTGGTTTGGTCACATTGTTGCCAGTTAAACCCTGATGAAGGGGGTGCTTGGACCCATGAGACGCATTGGATACTTTTTTGGATTGTACCCCTGACTTTTAATAGAATAAGGTTGTATCTGGACCTCATAGCAGTGGCGCTTCAATTTCAATTCTTGTTACATTACACTACAAGCCGAAGAACCTTTCGAGATCCTCTGGGGTGTAGAAGAAACCTTCCCAGGAATCATATCAGTTACACCAATATCAGTACCTTAAGTTATCAATACCAGTAAGATAACCCTATGGCTCCAGCACTATCCTTCCACTTTCCTTAACAGTTATGGTTTGATATCATAGTGGGTGGAAAGACCAGGAATCTCCTGGCTTATCAGCCGATGTATGATGGTATGGTAGGCAGGACAGAGCAATAGTTTCCTGGCCTGTCAGTCAAGGTATGATGCCATGGTGGATGGGACAAATCGAGAGTCTCCTGACCTGTAAGTCAAAGTTGGATGTCATAGTGGCTGGAAAAGACCAGGAGTCTCCTTGCCTGTCAGTCAAGGTATGATGTCATGGCGGGGCAGGACAGACCAGATATCTCCTGTCTTATCAGACAATGTATGATGGTATTGTAGGCAGGACAGAGCAAGAGTTTCCCGGCCTGTCAGTCAAGGTATGATGTCATGGTGGATGGGACAAATCGAGAGTCTCCTGACCTGTAAGTCAAAGTTTGATGTCATAGGTGGGTGGAAAGACCAGGAATCTCCTGGCTTATCAGCCAATGTATGATGGTATGGTAGGCAGGACAGAGCAAGAGTTTCCCGGCCTGTCAGTTAAGGTATGATGTCATGGTGGATGGGACAAATCGAGAGTCTCCTGACCTGTAAGTCAAAGTTTGATGTCATAGTGGCTGGAAAAGACCAGGAGTCTCCTTGCCTGTCAGTCAAGGTATGATGTCATGGCGGGGCAGGACAGACCTGAAATCTCCTGGCTTATCAGCTAATGTATGATGGTATGGTAGGCAGGACCGAGCAAGAGTTTCCCGGCCTGTCAGTTAAGGTATGATGTCATGGTGGATGGGACAAATCAAGAGTCTCCTGACCTGTAAGTCAAAGTTTGATGTCATAGTGGGTGGAAAGACCAGGAATCTCCTGGCTTATCAGCTAATGTATGATGGTATGGTAGGCAGGACCGAGCAAGAGTTTCCCGGCCTGTCAGTTAAGGTATGATGTCATGGTGGATGGGACAAATCAAGAGTCTCCTGACCTGTAAGTCAAAGTTTGATGTCATAGTGGGTGGAAAGACCAGGAATCTCCTGGCTTATCAGCCAATGTATGATGGTATGGTAGGCAGGACAGAGCAAGAGTTTCCCGGCCTGTCAGGCAAGGTATGATGCCATGGTGGATGGGACAAATCAAGAGGCTCCTGACCTGTAAGTCAAAGTTTGATGTCATAGTGGGTGGAAAAGACCAGGAGTCTCCTTGCCTGTCAGTCAAGGTATGATGTCATGGCAGGGCAGGACAGACCAGAAATCTCCTGGCTTATCATCCAATGTATGATGGCATGGTGGGTAGGACAGAGCAAGAGTTTCCAGGCCTGTCAGTCAAGGTATGATGTCATTGGGGAAGGGACAAATCAAGAGTCTCCTGACCTGTAAGTCAAAGTTTGATGTCATGGTGGACAGGACAGATCAGGAGTCTCCTGGCTTTTTGGTCCATGTATGATGTTATAGTAGGCAAGACAAATCAGGAGTTTCCCAGCCTGTCAGTCAAGGTATGATGTCATGGTGGGTGGGAAACACCAGGAGTCTCCTGGACTGTCAGTCAAATTTAGGCAGTGACTGTGGATGGGACAGATCAGAAGTCTGAGACACCTGGATCCTCCTGCTGCAGCGAGCAATGGTGTAATGGCTCCTTTGCAGTTAGAAATTGACTGCAATGGGGAAGATTCCCAACTGGTGGTTCAGGGAAGGAGCGGTTACAGAGACGACCTGTCTTACATATAGTATATTAGGTATACTGAGCCCAGGAAATGCTGCATTCAGTTAAAAAATGGACTTGCCACTGCTTTGATTGCAAAATGAAAACATTTCCTGGATTTCGGATTTGGCCAAAAGCACCAAAAATAGTATTTAATATCCTTGTAGGATCTTCCTTTATAAACCTATCCACAAATGTTAAATTAGAGTTTCTATAAATCGTGACATCAATCATTTAATCCACGGGACTCCTTAAATAAAGATCCACTGCCAAAAACAAACTCGGTTTTCTGCTACGAAAAACAATATCTTCCTCATGATCATATAAAACCCATCTTTGTTTCTCATCATCCCCCCATGTTTACAGCATTTCTCAGTTAAACTCATGCTTTTCGTCCTTCATATTTTATCCGGTATTTCCCAATTTTCTCCACTGTGTTGATTGGAATGTGTGCAGGCGGAGGAATCTGGGCGGCTCCCACCCTTCCCATACATTTTTTCCACAACTTTCTTTTTTTTTTGTTGGTGAAAGTCTTTCTTAATGGTCACCCAACACTAACTGATACTCTACATGGCCAAAAAGCTTGTGGACACCTGACCATCACACCCATAAGAGCTTGTTGGACATCCCATTCCAAGGCCATGGCTATTAATATGGAGTTGCCCCCGTTACATCTATAACATACTCCACTCTTCTGAAAAGGCTTTCCGCAAGATTTTGGAGGGTTTCTGTGGGAATTTGTGCCCATTTGTAAGGTCAGGTTCTGATGTTGGATGAGGAGACCTGGCCCATCATTGGCATTCCAATTCATGCCAAAAGTGGAGTTTTAGGTCAGGGCTCTGTGCTGGACACTCAAGTTCCTCCACGCCAAACTGGACAAACCATGTCTTTTATGGAGCTGTACCTTTGTAAGGTCAGGTACTGATGCTGAATAAGACCATCTGGATCACATGTTGGGCCTCACAATGGACACCAAAAAAGAAAAAAGACCTGGCTTGCAGTAGAAATGAGGTCAGGGCTCTGTACAGCAGTGGTTCTCAACTTCCATCCTCAAGTACCCCCAACAGGCCATGTTTTCAGGTTTTACTTTATCTTGCACGGGTGATTTAAATCAGAGTCAATGGCTTGGGATTTTGGACAGCTATTTTATCTAATAGAAATGCCCAAGACATGGCCTGTTGGGGGTTCTTTAGGACTGAGGTTGGGAACCACTGCTGTACAGGACACTTGAGTTCCTACAAACCAAAGTGGTCAAACCATGTCTTTATGGGGCAGGTTTTGAGTTGCCCTTCCCTCTTCCTTGTTTGTGGCTATAACAGCATCCACTCTTCTGGAAGGACATTCCACAAGATTTGGGGGGGGTGTCTGTGGATGTCTGTGCCCATTTGTGAGGTCAAGTACTGATTTTGGATAAGAAGACCTGGCTCACAATACAAATTCAGCCCAAAGGTGCTCAGAAGGGTTAAGGTCAGGACACTCAAGTTCATCCACAGCAAACTGGTCAAACCAGGTCTTTATGGAGCTGGCTTTGTACACAGGGGCACAGTCATGCTGGAACAGAAAAAGGGTCTTCACTAAACTGTTCCCACAAGGTTGTAAGAGGACAACTGTCTACAATGTCTTTATATGATGGAGTATGAGCAGTACCTTTTACCAGAGACTCCTGAACTCATTTGGAGGGGTGTCTGTATCCTTTGGGTCATATAGTGTACCCATTAGGAGTGAGATGACCCTATTACAATTATGGTTCTTTCATCATGAGCCTCCAAAAAAAAGGGACTTCTGTTGGATGAGAAGACCTGGCTCACCATCGGCATTCCAATTTATCCCAAAGGTGTTCAGTAGGGTTGAGGTCAGGGCTGTGTGAGGGGGATACAAGTTTCTCCACACTAAAGTTTTGGGGTCATTCCGGTCCCCTTTGTCAAGGTAACATAGAAGAAACTTGTAAAAGTCCAACCCATCTAGCACCATACCTTCGTCACCACTAGATAAAGGGTGCTTTGCTTACTGTGATACCATGTTGTAGCAAAAAGACAGCACACCACATAAAACCTCAATATTTTATAGAGGCCCTGATGCAAACTATGAAATTAAAAAAAAATGCAAAGAAAAGCATGTTCCACCAACGTTTTGGGGCCATGTAGGACCCCGTTCTCACGGGACCAAAATAGTTCTTTCAGTGGGCCACACAGGAGCCCTTTCTCAAAGTGATTCTGAAGGTAAAGAAGGGCACAGGAGGGTGCCAGCTATACAGCTTAGGGTTATTTATGTGCATGTGACAGGTGTGCTTTAAAGGTCAATGTACACGGGTGTCCGACTCGGGAGCAGGTCAAACGCAGCTGTCAGGAAAAATATCCTACTTTTCAGATGTGTTGGGGATCCAGTTATGATGCATTCCATTTGACTTGTATGGAAGGAGAAGCCAGAATGAGAGCATCACAAGGGGACAATATGTATCTAAATAGAACACTATAAATGTCTAAAACAATAAATACAAGTTAGATCCAATTTGGATTGTGGGATCTCCTGGTTTGGTTGGAGATTCTCTTCATCTGATCATTCTACCATTAGGGGATAGACCAGATCATTGCTATTTTAACCCTTCAAGGCTCAGCAGATTGCTCTTCAGTGTACATCTTATCGAATTCCTTACTAATGAATTCATGGGGCAGAATAATAACGTCATAATTATTGGCCAATAGGATTTTCTGTTGTATTTTTACTTTTAATACAAGTTTTATTCTGAGTTGGTGACAACTGAAATAAAACCTCTTTCCATGCAAGTGATATTGAGATTTTTTTATTGCATTTTGATAAATAAAATAACTTTTCTTGATTACTATCAGTTCCCAATTCATATAATTGTAGATGTATACCCTTGAATGCAGAAGTAGTTTTACATATTTATCTTATCTGGGCCTCTACTCAAACTTCACCTCTTTTGTTTCAGTCTCTTCTCTTCCCCTCTTCCCACCTCAGCCTCCTCTCACTCTCATCATCTCCTCTCCCCATCTCAGCCTCCCCTCACCCTCATCATCTCCTCTTCCCACCTCAGCCTACTCTCACTCTCATCATCTCCTCTCCCCATCTCAGCCTCCCCTCACCCTCATCATCTCCTCTCCCCATTTCAGCCTCCCCTCGCTCTCATCATCTCCTCTCCCCATCTCAGCCTCCTCTCTCTCATCATCTCCTCTCCCCATCTCAGCCTCCCTTCGCTCTCATCATCTCCTCGCTCCCCTCCGACTCTACCCCTCTCCTCTACTACTCTC
>BLSH010531581.1:106772-119017 GCA_018402905.1 Glandirana rugosa
CCTCCACTCTTCTAGAAGGACATTCCACAAGATTTGGGGGGGGGGGGTCTGTGGATGTCTGTGCCCATTTGTGAGGTCAGGTACTGATTTTGGATGAGAAGACCTGCCTCACAATACAAATTCAGCCCAAAGGTGCTCAGAAGGGTTAAGGTCAGGACACTCAAGTTCATCCACAGCAAACTGGTCAAACCAGGTCTTTATGGAGCTGGCTTTGTACACAGGGGCACAATCATGCTGGAACAGAAAAAGGGTCTTCACTAAACTGTTCCCACAAGGTTGTAAGAGGACAACTGTCTACAATGTCTTTATATGATGGAGTATGAGCAGTACCTTTTACCAGAGACACCTGAACTCATTTGGAGGGGTGTCTGTATCCTTTGGGTCATATAGTGTATCCATTAGGAGTGAGATGACCCTATTACAATTATGGTTCTTTAATCATGAACCTCCAAAAAAAGGGACTCATGTTGGATGAGAGGACCTGGCTTACCATCGGCATTCCAATTTATCCCAAAGGTCTTCAGTAGGGTTGAGGTCAGGGCTGTGTGAGGGGGATACAAGTTTCTCCACACTAAAGTTTTGGGGTCATTCCGGTCCCCTTTGTCAAGGTGACATAGAAGAAGCTTGTAAAAGTCCAACCCATCTAGCACAATACCTTCGTCACCACTGGGTGCTTTGCTTACTGTGATACCATGTTGTAGCTCGGATAAGAAAAAGACAGCACACCACATAAAACCTCAATATTTTATAGAGGCCCTGATGCAAACTATGAAATTTAAAAAAATGCAAAGAAAAGCATGTTCCACCAACTTTTCGGGGCCATGTAGGACCCCGTTCTCACGGGGCCAAAATAGTTCTTTCAGTGTTTTAGGGCCACACAGGAGCCCTTTCTCAAAGTGATTCTGAAGGTAAAGAAGGGCACAGGAGGGTGCCAGCTATACAGCTTAGGGTTATTTATGTGCACGTGACAGGTGTTCTTTAAAGGTCAATGTACACGGGTTTCCGACTCGGGAGCAGGTCAAACGCAGCTGTCAGGAAAAATATCCTACTTTTCAGATGTGTTGGGGATCCAGTTATGATGCATTCCTTTTGACTTGTATGGAAGGAGAAGCCAGAGTGAGAGCATCACAAGGGGACGGGATGTATCTAAATAGAACACTATAAATGTCTAAAACAACAATAAATACAAGTTAGATCCAATTTGAATTGTGGGATCTCGTGGTTTGGTTGGAGATCCTCTTCATCTCATAATTCTACCATTAGGGGATAGACCAGATCATTGCAATTTTATCCCTTCAAGGCTCAGCAGATTGCTCTTCAGTGTACATCTTATCGAATTCCTTACTAATGAATTCATGGGGCAGAATAATAACGTCATAATTAGTGGCCAATAGGATGTTCTGTTGTATTTTTACTTTTGATACAAGTTTTATTCTGAGTCTGTGACAACTGAAATAAAACCTCTTTCCATGCAAGTGATATTGAGATTTTTTTATTGCATTTTGACAAATAAAATAACTTTTCTTGATTACTATCAGTTCCCAATTCATATAATTGTAGATGTATACCCTTGAATGCAGAAGTAGTTTTACATATTTATCTTATATGGGCCTCTACTCAAACTTCACCTCTTTTGTTTCAGTCTCTTCTCTTCCCCTCTTCCCACCTCAGCCTACTCTCACTCTCATCATCTCCTCTCCCCATCTCAGCCTCCCCTCGCTCTCATCATCTCCTCTCCCCATCTCAGCCTCCTCTCTCTCTCTCTCTCTCTCTCTCTCTCTCATCATCTCCTCTCCCCATCTCAGCCTCCTCTCTCTCTCTCTCTCTCATCATCTCCTCTCCCCATCTCAGCCTCCTCTCTCTCTCTTCATCTCCTCTCCCCATCTCAGCCTCCCCTCGCTCTCATCATCTCCTCTCCCCATCTCAGCCTCCTCTCTCTCTCATCATCTCCTCTCCCCATCTCAGCCTCCCCTCGCTCTCATCATCTCCTCTCCCCATCTCAGCCTCCTCTCACTATCATCCTCTCCCCATCTCAGCCTCCTCTCACTCTCATCTCCCCATCTCAGCCTCCTCTCACTCTCACCCTCTCTGTGTCTCAGGTGAAACCAATGTGTGAGTCGCGCAGTGTGGGTCGGATTAGTAAGCAGTGGACCGGACTACCTAAGGAAATCTTCACAGATGCCGATAATTTTGGGATCCAGTTCCCGAAGGATTTGGATGTGAAGATGAAAGCAGTGTTACTGGGTGCCTGCTTCCTGCTGGTGAGTCTTTCTTTAAAGTCATGCATTAGAGCTCCCCCTACAGGCTAGGATTGTTGGGAGACTATTATAAAGAGCACTGGTAGGTCCTAAAATCACTGAAATCATTCAGAACCAAAATAAATGAAAAAAAAAACAATTATGCCATTACTTATATGAGAATATTTTTAGTCTCATGCATCACTTCCGATTGACAGGAAGGGACTCGCCCTCTGCAGTGCAGATAAAGGACGCCCTACTAGATTCTTGTGTTTTAGTGGGCTATTGTTCAAGTTCTTAAATTTTATCAGCTTGTAAAATTTCAGCCTTTATGAACTGTAGATGAATTAATCGTATCACCCATTAATTTGTGGCATGGGCATGTATATATAGAATAAATGATGGTGTGGTGTTGATGATCATAACTGGACCACACCAAACCAAAATGTCTATCTAACCTCTAACTCTAGCCAGCCATACCCTAACTCTTACACCAATCCCAAGCATAACTTTGAAGCCAATTCCTCTTTCTAATCATGAACCCTAAAAACGCTCCCTCCCTCCAATCCTGAACCCCATCCATGCTTGACCCCTAAACCTAACCCCAGTCTCTAACCCAAAGTCTCAGTTTAGACTCCCCATCTCTAACTTTAAAACCGTAACCCCAAAACTTCTTTCTAAACGTGTAACTATGAACCAAACTCTCAGAGTCACCCAAACCCTCACGCTAGCCCCTAAATATATTCTTTAGACCAACCCCTAACACCCACCCCAATAGCTCAACATTGCCGTAACAACTTACATTCTAAAGAGACAGAGGACAGTCCAAGAACAGCTCCTGAAGTCACATTAAGAGGACGCAGAGGACAGTCCCACAAGTCACATTGAGGGGGTGTAGATGAAAGTCCAAAAAGAGTTCCAAAATTAACATTCAGAACATGGATGTAGCCCCCCCCCCCCGACTTCCAGAGGCGTTGGGGTGACTCCTGGAGCCAGGTTGGGGTGACAGGGTGAAGGTTGCTAGGCACGGTGGGTGGAGGACAGTGCATAAAAATTGCCACCAGACACTTTTATGCTGAGCAAAAGTGAGTTTATTGCTCAGAACATCAAACAATTCAAAGAGAGGGCAGTAGGGCACAGGACACCCTAAGTTAAATAAAGCAGCTGCCCAACAGACTCCTTAAACAAAAATAGAAAATGTAGCCAGCAGTGCAGAAAAAGAGCCTTTAAGCTGTAACCAGCAATCTGTACTTTGTTAGCTGTCTCCTATAGCAACTGACGAAGAAGAACCCACCCCCAGCTGAAACTTCCAGCCAATGGCGAACAAGAAAGTGCAGGAACTCTTTGGATGATTCCATCTTGACGGTTTCCCAAACTCTCCACAGTTCCTCTGTCTATGGCGGAGTAACTTCTGATACTTCATCTTGGGTCTCCATCCTTTCCTTCATGCCTCCAGGCAGTGAACAGGCTCTCTCTGGCAGCGCCTTGAGCACATGGCTAGGCCTTAGGCTTCAGGCCTACTCAGAACAGCAGTTCCTCACACATGCACACCAGACCAAGGCCTGGGTGGGGAGACCCTAATCACTTGACCTCCCCAAATACTTGTACTCTCTTTCAGAGTACTAATTGGCCAGGAAACCTCTGCTGGTTGGGCGAGTGAACTATGCATATTCATAACTAGGGTTGCCAACTTATCCTCAAGTCAAACCCGAACACTTTAGCAGCGCACAGCAATTTGTTTTTATAGTATAAACTATACATATATTTTGCAATTAAATAACATTTATAATCATATGAAGTTAATTGCAAGAGCCCCCCTTTACATGAGAGTCCACAGAGTTCCCCTTTTACATCTGAACTCAGAGTTCCTTTACACTGTAAGGTGTGACTCTGCAGACTCTGATGTAAAGGAGATCTCTAGAAACTCTGACATAAGGGATGCTCTGGGAACCCCTAGTTGAGGGGGAGCACTGAGACCTCTGATGTACAGAGAGGACTCTGATGTAAGGGGGAACACTGTGGCCTCTGGTGTAAAGGGGAACTCTGACGTAAGGGGTGCTCTGAGAACCCCGATTTACCTTAGTATACTCATTGTGAAAGAGAGTGTAACAGACATTCTCGGTTTAGACAACTGCAGCCAGCAACCCTGCTGCGAAGCCATAGTCCGGTCTGAATACTGTGTCTGGGTTTCAGGCAGCCTGAAACCCGGACACAGGATTCCAAACCCGAACTGTCCGGGTGAATCCCGGACAGGTGACAACCCTATTCATAACCTAGCTTTACTGTAGGCCATCATACTAATGCCAAAGGTAACAGTGCCACGTACTGATAGAATGGAGGAACTACAGCTACACCAGGCTTAGAAGAAAACCCAAATGATCACAAAGACTACAAATTAGCCAGGTTACCTACAACTCAGCACAGGTAAATTTACTGGTAGCCCCTGTCTGAGTAAAGTCCAAGACAGCAACTCACATGCAAAAGACACAAACTGCTCAAGTCACATTCTGGGGAGCACAGAGGACATTCCTAAGACAACTCCTCAAGTGACAATTAGAAGACAGAGAGGATGATCCCTCTACAGCAACTCAAATCACATTCAGAGGATAGTCTTATGGCACCTCCCTAAGTCACATTCAGAGGATAGTCTTATGGCACCTCCCTAAGCCACATTCAGAGGATAGTCTTATGGCACCTCCCTAAGTCATATTCAGAGGATTGTCTTATGGCACCTCCCTTAGTCATATTCAGAGGATAGCCTTATGGCACCTCCCTAAGTCATATTCAGAGGATAGCCTTATGGCACCTCCCTAAGTCATATTCAGAGGATTGTCTTATGGCACCTCCCTTAGTCATATTCAGAGGATAGCCTTATGGCACCTCCCTAAGTCATATTCAGAGGATAGTCTTATGGCACCTCCCTAAGTCACATTCAGAGGATAGTCTTATGGCACCTCCCTAAGTCACATTCAGAGGATAGTCTTATGGCACCTCCCTAAGCCACATTCAGAGGATAGTCTTATGGCACCTCCCTAAGTCATATTCAGAGGATAGTCTTATGGCACCTTCCTAAGCCACATTCAGAGGGTAGTCTTATGGCACCTTCCTAAGCCACATTCAGAGGACACAGGGGACAGTCCAAAGACCGCTCCTCAAATGACATTCAGGGGAACGCAGTCCAAAGTCAGCTGCCCGTCACATTCAGAAGACACAGAGAATGGTGCAAAAATAGCCCCTCAAGTCACATTAAGGGGAACAAAGATGGACAGTCAAAAGGCAACTCCTCAAATCACTTTCAGAGGATGGTCCATCGACATCAACAGCTCCTCAAGTCACATTCAGAGGGCACAGTGGAAAGTCCAAAGACAGCTCCCTGGTTCACATTCAGAGGAACACAGAGGACTGTCTAAAGACCTCTCCTCAAGTCACTTTTAGGGGAACACAGAGTCCAATATCAGCCGCTCATCACATTCAGAAGACACAGAGGATGGTTCAAAATCTTCCCCTCAAGTCACATTAAGGGGAACAAAGATGGATAGCTTAAAGGCGGCTCCTCAAATCACATTCAGAAGACACAGGACAGTCCAAAGACCGCTTCTTAGTCACTTTGAGAAGACACAGTGGACAGTTCTAAGACCGTTCCTCAAGTCACATTCTGGGTGAATAGGGAAAAGTCCAAATACCGCTCCCTAAATCACATTCAGGTAACACAGAGGACAGCCCAAAGACAGCTTCTCAGGTCCCATTCAGAAGACTACTCCTCAAGTAACATTCGAGGGAACAGAGTCAGTTGCTCATCACATTCGGACACAGAGGACGGTGCAAAGACAACGCCTGAAGTCACATTAAGAGAAAGAAGATGGATTGGCAGATTTAGGAGACACAATCTAGGAGAGGACAATCCAAAGGCCGTTCCTCAAGTCAGCAGAGAGTCTTTCCACATCAGTCAGTCTTGCTTACTGGTTTCATCCTTGTTTTTCGTAAAGTGGGCACACAGACACATTCATTACACTCTTTGCAAGCCCATCCTCTCCTCACTAGTGCCATTATGGATTCACTGTTGATGAAAATAAATATCCAGACATTGAAGTGTAGAAAAATCAATAGAATGTTTTATTGGAATGTAACTGTTAAATTTGCAGTTTAGAACCCTCAGATCATGAATCATTAAATGTTCAGAACTCTAATGGATGTTGTACAACCTTTAGGTCCAGGCTAATAGACATTCACTCCCTATTGTTCTCTCTCTTAGTCGGCCATATTATCCATTATCAAGCCAGCATTATAGAATGCCAGTTCTCCCATCATCCAGTGGGCGTACTACAATGAGCCCAGGGCCAGAAGCACGAGACTTCTGCTTACATCATTGAGTAGTTGTAATTCCTCACAGTTCAGAATAACACCCTTCCTTTTCTTTCCCCTAGTCCAGTCCCCTTCTGACAGCTTTCAGACCCTAATGGTCCCAAACCCTTGTTCTTCAACCACTTCTGTTACTGATTGGGCAAGTTTCACCCTATCAGTGAAGACCGACTAGCTTTTGGTGAGGTTCCTGAATGGGGAAAACTTGAGTCTAATACAGATGAGCTCAAGGGTCAGTCTATGTTGGACTTTTAGCCCATTCGATGGGAGCCAAACATGTATAGCAGCGGTATTTCTGCCACTACTATCTATGACAGCTTCCTATCTATCAAAGGTTGCTAAAGAAGCTGGCCTTTATTTTTTTGCAATGTGCACCTTCAGACCTGAATTAAACGCCTAACTTTACATTTGCTATCCATAACCATCAACCTACCCATAACCATCATAATCCTTCCAGTGATACAAGCCAAATCACTATCGCCATCCACTGGAGGACTAATGCCTGATGTGTGTGATAATGACGGACCAATAGAAGCAAATATTGGTTTTGATGGATCTACCGTAACGTGATTTCTTCTTCAAAGAAGCAGATCTGTGGTTGAAATATAGTGTAGGTGGACACTATTCTGGTCCTGGAGTGCTACCTCTCTCATAGCGATAAAGGAAGATGGTCAATTCTTGGAGGAGCGCCTGTTACAACAATTCTTCCCACTTGAAGGACTTTTATAAGCATTTAGTGCCACCAGGAGAACTTAGTCTTCATCAACCAATAACACAGGTCTCTTAGTGCATTCTGTTGTGATTTTATTAACATCGGCTGCTTCATCCCTTAAGAAGGAAAGGCTTTTTCCCATGAAACGCATTGACTGTATCTGATGCTCATAACCAGGGGTGTCACGTACCTGGTGATGGGAGTCTGACTGTGCAGAGGGCAACCTCTCTTACGACCCTGGTTCGGGAACCCCTGGTAGAGCAGACAGGAGATTACGGAGCACAGGGGGGCATGAGGGCTGGTGCGGATGCAGATGGTGTTGTGAGGATCCTCCAGGAGCTTATGCAGACAGAAGAGTGGTGATGCAGGCCAGGTCGGTAACAGGCTGGCTGGTGCGGTACAAGGGAGCAGGCAAACGGGTCGTCAGGTGCAGGCCGGGTCGTTAACAGGCTGGCTGGTGCGGTACAAGGGAGCAGGCAAACGGGTCATCCGGTGCAGGTAGGGTCGTTAACAGGCTGGCTGGTGCGGTACAAGGGGGTCAGGCAGAGGCGTGGTCGTAAACAGGCAGAGGGTCGGTACAGGCAGAGTTCAATCAAGGTCGGGCAAGCCGGGTCACAGATACAGGAAGTCTTTAGCAAACAGGTCACGGGAACACACTGGAACGCTGTAGAACGGACAGCACTTGCTACAGGAAGCAGGAAGTTTAAATAGAGCTGCTCATCCAGGTAATAGAGGAAACAACAATCAAATGCCATTAACCCTCAGCACAGTCTTTTCCTAACAAGGGGGCTCCAAATTTTCTAAACAAAGGGCCAGTTTATTGTCCTTGAGGCTTTAGGGTAGTGGTTCTCAACTCCGGTCCTCGGGACCCTCTAACAGGCCAGGTTTGCAGGATAACTGAAATACATCACAGGTGATGGAATTTGCTGCTCAGTGATTGCATCATTCTAGTCTGCATTTCCCCAAGGTAATACTTAAAATCTGACCTGTTGGTGGGTCCTGAGGACCGGAGTTGAGAACCACTGCTTTAGGGGGTTGGACGGTGGCCAGTGGGAATGGAAATTTTCCTGGCATCAGTGATAGTAGACATCCCATTTGGTATTAGGTGGAGGAACAGTGCCACATCGTTGGTACCGTTGGGAGAAATCGAGCCCCGTTGTTGGTGTCAATGGGAGAAATGGTGCCCCATTGTTGGTGTCCGTGCGAGAAATGGTGCCCCATTGTTGGTGTCAGTTGCCAGAATAGTGTCTCGTATGAGTGGGAGGAATAGTGCCCCAGGGGCCAGATAAAAGCAAGCAAAGGGCCGCAGTTTGAAGGCCACTGCTCTTAACCATTAAATGTTTCAAAAAGTCCTTCACGTGAGAAGAACTTTTGTACCAGGAGCTCCTCCATATAAATCCAAGAATTCACCAGATGATCTATAGAGCGAAAAAGATCTGTGCCACACACGAATGATCTGTACATAAATCTTTACACTCACTGGTGGCACAGATTAGAAATTCCGGTATTAGATGCTAAAAGTTCTAATAAAATAATAAAACACGATTTGCCTTCATATCACTATGTATTTTTCTGTGTTGCTTCTACAAGTGATGTCACTGTGATGTCATAGATCCGCCTCTCATTCATTTTATCTCTTTTCAGGATTACGCCTTTTTTGAGAGGTCACGCAACAGGACGGAGCGCAGCACCGTGATTGGTTAACGGATCTTCTCATGACTGTATCCCATGTCACATGATCCAGTTTACACCCTCCTGACTATAACTGCCCCTCCATACCCCCCCCCCCCCCACCACGCCATATACCCCGAAGTTTACAGAGGTCTGTATAAACTGACCTATTTTGTACAGATATATCTATTCTAAACTTTTATGTGTTTGACAATAAATATTCATCTGTATGTTGTGTGCCGTCCTTCTCTCTACCATCAAAGTGAAAGCGGGAAAGAAGATCTCACCTCAAAATGGAACCGAACCAAAAAAAAAGCTTAGTTCTGAGGAACATCTAGAGATGCTATTGTATTCCTGCAGTGTGAGATCATCCAAGGCAGTGGTCTCCACACTGCAACCCACGGGCTGGATCTGGCCCTTTGCTTAACTTTATCTGGCCCATGGGACACTATTCCTCCCACTGACACCAATGAAGGGACACTATTCCTCCCACTGATACCAATGATGGGACACCATTCCTCCCACTGATATCAATGATGGGGCACTATTCCTCCCACTGACACCAATGACGGGGCACTATTCCTTCTACTGACACCAATGATGGGGCGCTATTCCTCCCACTGATATGGGATACCTCCCTTTGACACCATCAGGAGGGTATTATTCCTCCCACTGACACCAGTGATGGGGCACTATTCCTCCCCCTGACACCAATGATGGGGCACTATTCCTCCCACTGACACCAATGATGGGACACTATTCCTCCCACTGATACCAATAATCGGGCACTATTCCTCCCACTGACACCAGTGATGGGGCACTATTCCTCCCACTGACACCAATGATGGGGCACTATTTCTCCCACTGACACCAATGATGGGGCACTATTCCTTCTACTGACACCAATGATGGGGCTCTATTCCTCCCACTGACACCAATGAAGGGGCACTATTCCTTCTACTGACACCAATGATGGGGCACTATTCCTCCCACTGACACCAATGATGGGGCAATATTTCTTCCACTGATGCCAATGATGGGGCCCTATTCCTCCCACTAATACCAATGATGGGGCCCTATTCCTCCCACTAATACCAATGATGGGGCACTATTCCTCCCACTGACACCAATGATGGGGGGGACTATTCCTTCTACTGACACCAATGATGGGACACTATTACTTCCACTGATTTTAATGATCGGCCACTATTCCTCAGACTGACACCAATGATGGGGCACTATTCCCTCCACTAACACCAATGATGGGGCACTATTCCCCCCCACTGATACCAATGATGGGGCACTATTCCTGCCACTGGCACCAATGATGGGGCACTATTCCTCCCAATGATGGGGCACTATTCCTCCCACTGACACCAATGATGGGACACTATTCCTCCCACTGACACCAATGATGGGACACTATTCCTCCCACTGATACCGATGATGGGACACTAGTCCTCCCACTGATACCAATGATGGGGCACTATTCCTCCCACTGATACCAATGATGGGGCACTATTTTCCCCATTGACATGAATGATGTGGATAATATTCCTTCCACTAATACCAATGATAGGGCACTAGTCCTCCTCCTCCTAATTAAAGGGATGCCATGTCATTTTTTTACTCCCACTGACGACCAAGCCTGGGGCATTACCTACTCTCACTGGCCACAGTCTTGCCCCGCTAAAGATACTATTGCCCCTGACTGCAAGTTTCACCAGATTTGGAGGGAGATGTGGTGATGTCACTACTGTTCTCACTGTCCTCCTTGCTGGAGAGTAGACCGTACCTGAAGACCTCCACTGCATGGATCTCCCTGCTTCTGCTTCTTCCATGCTGAGGATCTGTGCTTCCTCCCCCTCTATCAGTACCCCACCAGTCATCATAGGGGCAGCTCTGAGACAAGGAAGCAAAGCCCTGCCTATACCAAAATGGCACACAGAGACACAATGCAGAAGAAGGTATGGTAATCTGGAAAAGATCCAATTCAGGAAGACCAGAGGCAGTCTGCCTCACAAGCCCTATATACTGGGTCACCCCTAACCTGGTGCCTAAACCAAGCAGGGATTTGTCTTCACCCACAAATATCCAGGACAGGGCTTGACAAAGCCCCAGGCGCCAGGTTGCCAAGCCGACAAGAAATTTCATCCTGGCGCCTGCTGGGCTGCTGCCCAAATTCTCCCCACACCCCATGCATCATGAATTCTGGGCTCTGCTTGACCATTTACGGGCCTGGGACCATTATAGCTGGTGCCATCAGATAGAGGCCCGGAAGTGACATCATTTCCCACTGATAGTTTCTCTGCCCATGAAGGCCAGGAAAGATTTTAATGCAGTGCGGTGTGCATTGTAATAAATTCAGTGGTCCACAGGGGAGATTATGGGTTTAAGCTCCTGGATGTCACATAAAAGGGAACCTGATCATCACATAGGGGACTTTGGTCCCTATGTCAGGGGTCTCCAAACTTTCTAAACAAAGGCCCAGTTTTCTATCCTTCAGACTTTAGGGGGCCAGACTGTAGACATTGGGAGTAGAAAATGTCCTGGCATCAGTGGGAGTAAACAATTCCCCATGTTTTAGTGTCAATGAGAGGAATCATGCCCCATCCTTGCTGTCATTGGGAAGAATTATACCCCATCCTTGGTGTCATTGGGAAGAATCATGCCCCATCCTTGGTATCATTGGGAAGAATCATGCCTCATCCCTGGTGTCATTGGGAGGAATCATGCCCCATCCTTGGTATCATTGGGAAGAATCATGCCCCATCCTTGGTATCATTGGGAAGAATCATGCCCCGTCATTGGGAAGAATTATCCCTCATCCTTGGTCATTGGGAAGAATCATGCCCCATCATTGGGAAGAATTATCCCTCATCCTTGGTGTCATTGGGAAGAATCATGCCCCATCATTGGTCTCATTGGGAAGAATCATGCCCCATCATTGGTCTCATTGGGAAGAATCATGCCCCATCCTTGGTATCATTGGGAAGAATCATGCCCTATCCTTGCTGTCATTGGGAAGAATTATACCTCATCCTTGGTGTCATTGGGAAGAATCATGCCCCATCATTGGTCTCATTGGGAAGAATCATGCCCCATCATTGGTCTCATTGGGAAGAATCATGCCCCATCCTTGGTATGAAGGGTTACTATGGTTCCTACCCCGTACTAAGAAGGGTTACTCTGGTTACTACCCCGTACTAAGAAGGGTTACTCTGGTTACTACCCCGTACTAAGAAGGGTTACTGTGGTTCCTACTC
>BLSH010531581.1:123981-135941 GCA_018402905.1 Glandirana rugosa
GACCGTCAGGGAGAGCCCACCCAGGGAGACCACCAGGAGCACCAGGGAGAGCCCACCCAGGGAGACCACCAGGGAGCCGATCTGGACCACCAGGGAGAGCCCACCCAGGGAGACCACCAGGAACACCAGGGAGAGCCCACCCAGGGAGACCACCAGGAAGCCAATCAGGCCCACCAGGAAGAGAATACCAGGAGCACCAGGGAGAGCCCATCCAAGGAGACCACCAGGGAGCTGATCAGGACCACCAGGGAGAGACCACCAGGGAAAGCCCACCCAGGGAGACCACCCGGGAGAGCCAACCCAGGGAGCCGATTACAGACCACCAGGGAGCCCACCCTAGACTGCCAGGTAAGGGGCACAGTGCCCAACATGGATGGCGCTCAGTGCCAACTTCAGATGCCACCCTAGACCACCAGGGAATGGGCCCCTATTAGTGCATCTGTCATTGCCGCCCACCAGTGCCCCCTATCAGTGCCCTCTAATGCCTGCTATCAGAGCCCACCAGTGCCCCCTATCGGTGCCCACCAGTGCCACCTAACAGTGCCCACCAGTGCCACCTATCAGGGCCCATCAGTGCCACCAATCAGTGCCTCTTTTCAGTGCTGCATATCAGTGCCCATCATTGCTGCATTTAAGCGCCTCATCGTCAGTGCCACCTCATCAGTGCCGCCTCATCAGTGCCAATCACTACTGCCTCATCAGTGCCAATCAGTATTGCCTCATCAGTGCCTGTCAGTGATGGAGAAAATGTACTTATTTACAAAGTTTTGTGACAGAAGCAGAGAAAAACTATTTTTTTTCCCAAAATTTTCGGTCTTTTTTTATTGGTAGCGCAAAAAATAAAAACCGCAGAGGTAATCAAATACCACCAAAATAAAGCTCTATTTGTGGGAACAAAATGATAAAAATGTTGTTAGGGTGCAGCGTCGCACGACCGTGCAATTGTTATTCAAAGCGCAGCAGCACTGAAAGCTGAAAATTGGTCTGGGCGGGAAATGTTCTAAGTGCCCGGTATTGAAGGGGTTAAAGTGTGAGTTCACCTTTCAGAAGCTCTCCTTAGTCAATGCCACATGAATAGTACATACCATAGCTCCCCCTGCTGGAAACCATGGTAAATACTGCTGGAGACGCTCCCATTACAGGTGCCCTGGTGAGGGGGTCCTCTCCAGGAAAAGCTCCTGTTTGCAAGATGGGTAAATTTAACAAGAATGCACCCCCTAGAGGCCACTCTGGATCTTTCAGGCCCCATTCACAACTGAGCATTTCGTTGAACGCGGCGCAGGAGAGAAATTCATTGCATCTCTAATGAAAAGCTGTATTTGCTCTATCATACCCCCCCCATCAATGTCTGAATGGGTAAATATCTGTACTCAGGGCCAACCTATCTTATTGGTACTGGCCTAGTGGTCAAATGCCCCTCCATCCCACCATCCCTGATCTCAGCCCCCCTCTGCCAGATGCTGTAATCGCAGGTCTGAATATCACACCCTCCACCAATGTCTGAACAGTGAACTATCTCTATTCACGACCAGGGCTGGTGCAAGGATTTTTGACACCGTAGACGAAACCTCATTTTGCCGCCCCCCGTTGGCTCTGTCCCTGACGCCACCCTCTTTGCCCTGTCCATGTATACGATGGAGGTGGCGGAGGTGGAGATTTTTGCAGCTCCTCTCTACCTATTTCTTTAGCCGTGGTCCACAGGCCCGCACCTGTGCCTCTGGACCCAGCCTAAAGACAAATAATGGCAGCACCAGCTTGCTTCCTTATGCCAGCCATGGTCCGCAGGTATATGGACAGGCTGTGGTAGTATATAGACAGGCTGGGGTAGTATATGGACAGGCTGGGGTAGTATATGGACAGGCTGGGGTAGTATATGGACAGGCAGGGGTAGTATATGGACAGGCTAGGGTAGCATATAGACAGACTAAGGTAGTATATAGACAGGCTATGGTAGTATATAGACAGGCTGGGGTAGTATATGGACAGGCTGGGGTAGTATATGGGCAGGCTAGGATAGTATATAGACAGGCTAGGGTAGTATAGGGACAGGCTAGGGTAGTATATAGACAGGCTAGGGTAGTATAGGGACAGGCTAGGGTAGTATATAGACAGGCTATGGTAGTATATGGACAGGCTGGGGTAGTATATGGACAGGCTGGGGTAGTATATGGACAGGCAGGGGTAGTATATGGACAGGCTGGGGTAGTATATGGACAGGCTGGGGTAGCATATGGAGAGACAGGGGTTGTATATGGACAGGCAGGGGAGATCTTTGCAGCTCCTCTCTACCTATTTCTTTAGCCGTGGTCCACAGGCCCGCACCTGTGCCTCTGGACCCAGCCTAAAGACAAATAATGGCAGCACCAGCTTGCTTCCTTATGCCAGCCATGGTCCGCAGGTATATGGACAGGCTGGGGTAGTATATGGACAGGCAGGGGTAGTATATGGACAGGCTGGGGTAGTATATGGACAGGCAGGGGTAGTATATGGACAGGCTGTGGTAGTATATAGACAGGCTGGGGTAGTATATGGACAGGCAGGGGTAGTATATGGACAGGCTGGGGTAGTATATGGACAGGCTAGGGTAGTATATAGACAGGGTAGTATAGTATATAGACAGGCTAGGGTAGTATAGGGACAGGCTAGGGTAGTATATAGACAGGCTAGGGTAGTATAGGGACAGGCTAGGGTAGTATATAGACAGGCTATGGTAGTATATAGACAGGCTGGGGTAGTATATGGACAGGCTGGGGTAGTATATGGACAGGCTGGGGTAGTATAGGGACAGGGGCTGGGCGCCCTGGGCCACAGTGCGCCCTAGGCGGCCGCCTACTTTGCCTAGTGGTAGAGCCGGCCCTGTTCACGACCAACATATTCCATTAGTACTGGCCTAGTGAGTAAATGCCCCTCCATCCCAACCCCTCCCCTAGTTGCTGTGATGGCACGTCTGTGTCGGTATATCATACCCTCCACCGATGTCTGAATGGTGAACTATCTCTACTCAGGACTACACATCTTATGGGTACTGGCCTAGTGGGTGACACCCGGTCATGGTCTTGTGGGAGGGGCAGAGACACAAAGTACAGCAGGAAAAATCATCTTCAGAGCTTCTGAGGAATATTACAGTCAATGTCCGGCCAAAACTAATATTTGGTGTCACTGAAGTCAACATTGGCATTCTGGTAGACTCTGCCAGACTGAGAAGAGGCCAATGATGGGGGGAGGGGTTGGAGATAGAGATTGGGGCCCCCTGTTGTTTTAGACCATGGAGAGCAACATTAAATGAATGTGTCTGGATTGGCTGGGTGTGAAAAGGCCGCAGCCAGCAGGAGACCCGAAGATCCTGAAATGATCAGTAAAGCATGATCAGATGGTCTCCATGACCTTCTAGACCAGGGATATGCAATTAGTGAACCTCCAGCTGTTGCAAAACTACAAGTCCCATCATGCCTCTGCCTCTGGGTGTCATGCTTGTGGCTGTCAGAGTGTTGCTATGCCTCATGGGACTTTTAGTTCTGCAACAGCTGGAGGTCCGCTAATTGCATATCCCTGTTCTAGACCCAATCAGAGCTGAGTCCGGATTTCTGAAGGACAGTCCTCTCATCAAGGCCGTCTTTAACACAGGGCAAAAGGGGAAGCTGCCCCTGGCCCAGTCATTGTTGTGGGGCCCAAAATAGCTGCTCCGTGAGCCCGTAGTGCCCGCAAATATTTGCTAAGTGGAGCACAAGAGAATGTTTGCCCAGAGTCCAATCAATATTAAAGACGGCTCTGCCTCTCATCTATAATAATTACCTCCTAATTCTACATATGTGAGTCATTTTTCACACAACAGAGGAATGTACACCTGTCCATCTGACCACAAGAGGGAGCTCTCACCTTAGATTTGATGGCCACACAAACTGCTACCACTAAAAAGATAATAATAATGATGATAAATAATAATAATATGTATCTTTTACAAGCATATTTTTTGGTGCTGTACTATATGTAAATACGAAAAAAAAACATTATAGCAGCTAAAGAGGGCTCTGCCCACAAGAGCTTACAATTTAAAGCCCCACTCATGTAGAATAAAGGATACTCACACATATTGTATACAGCTTTTTCCCCAATCATCTTTTGAGGGGTCATGGGATATCTCTGGGACCTTTCCCTCATCTTCTTATTCCTATGCTCCTGTTATGGTATCAGCACCATTCACCTCTGAGCATTGCACTCTACATCTAGGCTGGCATTATTATGGACCCACGTGTGGCAGGTTCATGACACCATGGGCTCACATGAAGTGGGCTGAATGACGCTAGGAGTCATTCCACCCCCAAGGAGGAGGGTGGTGGGGAACCTGCAGGGGACAATGAGGAGTATTCCAAAGGAAGCTGATTATTTTATTTGGCAGGACCCGTGCAATTCCAGATTCATTAATTCAGTGAAGATGGAATGGGGCTCAGGGGACGTTCTACATAAAACTTTGAGGTGTCCTATCTTGTTAGTTAAAAATATTCCACCTTCACTGATGCTGCATGAAGAAGATGTGTTTTTTTGTCAGGCGGGATTGTTGGAAGTTTGGGATGGACAAGGCACTGATGACCTCTTGCAGGCCTCACAGCTTAGGCTTTTCCTTACTGGGCTTTATGGTGGTATGAGTTGGGGCTGCCGTTTTGTAGATGGTCCCAGTATGATGGCGCCCTTTATGGTGGTATGAGTTGGGGCTGCCGATTTGTAGATGGTCCCAGTATGATGGCGCCCTTTATGGTGGTATGAGTTGGGGCTGCCGTTTTGTAGATGGTCCCAGTATGATGGCGCCCTTTATGGTGGTATGAGTTGGGGCTGCCGTTTTGTAGATGGCCCCAGTATGATGGCGCCCTTTATAGTGGTATGAGTTGGGGCTGCCGTTTTGTAGATGGTCCCAGTATGATGGCACCCTTTTTTGTACTGCGAGAAGTAAGCAAAATCTTGCGAGTGCTGTTGGAGGAGCTCTGATGGACTTGGAGGAGGTGGAGTTGAGGATCCGTTTGTTGAGGAAACTGTTGAATAGTTTTCCTTGTGTGCTTCTGACACATAACCCTCGTGTGTTGGCTGGATCATACTGGTCTCCACTCTTATGGATGGGTGTTATGAGGCCTTGGTTCAATACTTGAGAGTGGTAACCAGCACTCAGGACAAGATTGAACACTTTACATATTGCAGCCTGGTCATCTGGGGAGCCGTGTTTATTCATCTCTGGCAGGATTCCATCCATCCCATTGGCTTCTTTAGATTGCAGGCGTTGGATTCTCTCCATTATGTCTTCTAGTGTAATTGATACATGCTTGGGGTTATCCTGGATTCCGAACTCTCCTTTTGGCCCCACATCCAATTACTTTCTAAGGCTTGCTGACTCAACCTCCACAACATCTCTAAAATACGTCCCTTCCTAACCAATGAAACCACAAAGTTCCTTATTTACTCCCTGGTCATCTCTCTCCTCAACTACTGCAACTCCCTCCTCATTGGATTACCTTTAAACAGGGGCGTAACGATAGGGGTTGCAGGGGTTGCAATTGCAACCGGGCCCCATGGTACAGGGGGCCCATGTGCCTCCCTTGTACACCTGAATAGGAGGGATGGCGGGGGGCGGCATTTAGAGGACCCAATCTCCTCCATTTTCCTCTATCCAGTTTACTTGTCTTCTGCTGTTCCCAGGGCCCCTGTGTGCTTCCCTGGTCCCCCTGGGGCCTGCTGCAGAACTTGTGAAAGGGCCCCACTGCAGTACCGTAATAAAGGGACCCATGATAGGCGTAAAGGGCCCCAGGATCAGTGGGAAGAGGGAAGGGCCCTGGCCAGGGGTCAGGGGGCCCTTCATAATTTCTTGCACTGGGGCCCTGAAGGTTTTAGTTACGCCTCTGCCTTTAAATAGACTATCCCCCCTCCAGTCCATCATGAATGTCGCTGCCAGACTCATCCACCTTACAAACCGCTCAGTGTCTGCCACCCCTCTCTGCCAACCCCTCCATTGGCTGCCACTCACCCAATGAATTAAATTCAAAATACTAACAATGAGCTACAAAGCCACCCACAACTCTGCCCCCAGCTACATCACCAGCCTAGTCTCAAAATACCAACTTAATCGTCCTCTTCGCTCCTCCCAAGACCTCCTGCTCTCCAGCTCCCTCATCATCTCCTCTCATATTCACCTCCAAGACTTCTCCCGAGCCTCTCCCATCCTCTGGAACTCCCTACCCCAATCTGTCAGACTGTTTCCAAATCTATCCACCTTCAGGCGATCCCTGAAAACTTTTTTCTTCAGGGAAGCCAAGCCTGCCGCCACCTAACAACCACACTCCTTATTTTCTCAATCAGCTCATCCCCCGCAGTTATTGCCCTTTCGTATCATTTAACCTCCCTCCTAGATTGTAAGCTCTAACGAGCAGGGCCCTCTGACTCCTCCTGTATTGAATTGTATTGTAATTGTACTGTCTGCCCTAATATTGTAAAGCGCTGCGCAAACTGTCGGCGCCATATAAATCCTGTATAATAATAATAATCATCTAGGGGGTTTTGTAAGTCCTTGACTCCATATCATTTAGTCTTTTGATGATGTCTTTTTGTTCTACAGTTAGCGCCTCCCATGGAATATCTCTGTAGAGGTTCTTAAAGTAGTTGAGCCAGATGTCGCCATTTTGGATGTGGAGGTTGTTTTGCTGGTCCAATATTCTTCCATATTTCCCAGAAAGAGTTTTCCTGAAGTGCCTCTTCTAACTGTTGCAGGTTTTTGGAGATAAAGTTTTGCCATTTTTTTTTTTAAAGGTTTGTTTGTATTTTTTCTGTAGGGTGCCATGGGCTGTCCTTAGGTCGGTGTTGGCGGGGTCCCTGTGTTTGTTATTGGATACTGAACATAAGGTGTTCCTTAGAGCTTTGTATTGTTGGTTAAACCATTTATTGGATTCTTTGTTGGGCAATTTCTTGTCGTTGGCTTTTCTCAGTTGGGCTTTTTCCCGCAGTGGAGTGTTATATTTTGTGGAAGTCCTTTGCTGTCGGGTTCACACCTCGTGGGCTTATCTCATAGGCATTGTTTTGGAACTTTTCGAGCTGTGTTTTGATGTCAGTATGGACCATTTAAATGATGGTGGTAGGTTGCAGAGAGAAGTCCGGTGGAGTTTTGGAGAAGGTTTGTTTCATGAATTTATATATTGCAGTAGTTGGTTGTGGTCTTGTGGTAAGGCATGGTGTGGTGGCAGTAAACACTCAAAGTCCAGCTGAACTAAAGCTGGGCACACTCGCAGGATGAAAAACGATGGGTAGAGCCAGGAGCGGGATGGGTGGCACTGATCCCCCGGACACAGATAGCTCCCATTTGGGGTGTCTGGCGGGCCAGGGCAACTCTCACGGCTCCATGGAGTTTGTACAGGAATGTGTGTTTCTATTACAAATGTTTTACCGCTTAAGGAAAGAATGTTTCTGATGACAACAGCCTTCTCCATACGGATTTTTAAAAATCTCATGTTTTGGTATATTTTCATATGTCTGCTTATGATTGTTACCTTTGCTATATTGTTTAAATTCAATAAAAAGTATTGAAACAAAAAACGATGGGTAGCAGCAGTAGGTATCAGATGTGCCAACAGCGTCTGTCTCAAGGAGTGGAATTCAGCCTGGCCGGTCCGTACCCAAGTGGGAAGTCTTCCAGGAAGCATGGAGTATCCCTGCACTTTCCCTACCACGGCACCCTCTAGTGTGCTACTAGTGGTAGTGCAGGTAAATTATAGTTGGCTCAAGGCTAAGCCTGAGCCATGGAATCTGGGTCAGGGTTCATTAGAGTTCAGGGCTGAATGACTCCTCCAGGCAGCTCTCTGGTGCCTCCATCTTGTTCTAGAATGGTGGAGAATGTCTAGAAATTAGTGGGTGGAAGCTAGGAAGGAAAGAGAGGGCCGAGCGGCTCCAGGTGCGGATGCAGGGGCGTAACGATAGGGGTTGCAGGGGTTGCAATTGCAACCGGGCCCCATGGTCCAGGGGGCCCATCTGCCTCCCTTGTACACCTGAATAGGAGGGATGGCGGGTGTGGTATTTAGAGGACCCAATCTCCTCCATTTTCCTCCATCCAGTTTACTTGTCTTCTGCTGTTCCCAGGGTCCCTGTGTGCTTCCCTGGTCCCCCCACAGAGCTGCTGTCTTCCTCCCTCCTCTGTCCTGCCAGATGCTGTAGAGCAGGGGTAATAAAGGGACCCGCGATAGGAGTAAAGGGCCCCAGTATCAGTAGGAAGAGGGAAGGGCCCTGACCAGGGGTCAGGGGGCCCTTCATAGTTTCTTGCACCGGGGCCCTGAAGGTTCTAGTTACGCCTCTGTGCGGATGGTAATAACAATCAAGGAATTGGGTGCTGGTCTGGTCCGTGATCCAAATGTTGCAGCAAACGAAAGTAGATTACCGCACTCCAAAACTTGAAAGAGACTGTGTAATTTAATTGTAGATGCAAAAAGATACAAATGTCACCAGGCAGACAAGGCATATCCATGACACAACAGGCAGGTTTGTCTTGTGGTTATGGCAGGTTGTCCAAAGGTTATGAGTAAGCGGACATGTAGTCTGTAAAACGCGTCAACCTGCCTGTTGTCTTGTGGATATGCCTTGTCTGCCTGGTGACATTTGTATCTACAAATAAATTACACAGTCTCTGTCAAGTTTTGGAGTGCGGTCATCTGCTTTCGTTTGCTGGAAGCTAGGAAGGTTGTCTTGCATATTTAGGGGCCCTTAGCCAATCCCCAGGAAGTGGGCCTGACAGTGGACTAAGTGAGCCCTTAAATAGGTATCAGTCATGCCAGCAGGGTTGTTGGGTGGCAGATGGGAGACTGTTGGTGGCCCTCGAGGGACCCCTATCAGGGAGGGGTTTTATCTCACGCCGGAGCTCGGGTGGCTGGCCTGGAAGGATCCTACCACAGGAGGCAGTTGAAAAGAGGCTTTCCGGAGAGGCAGTGGGGGCAAGGATGGACAGCATTAGTAGATCAGCACAATGCATGGACAGACAAGGGGAGAGACTGACATACGTAGCAGGTCTCTCTTAAAGACAGTGGTGTGCTAAGTCTTCAGCCTTGCCCTGGCAGATCTCTAGTGTGTCAGTCGGGTAGACTAGGAAGAAGAAGCTGCCAGGTGGGCTGGTGAAGAGACAGCCAGGTGGACTAGCATTTCCTGCAGAAGTAGAGCTGGGACCACAGGGAGTTGAAGGTGCTCCAGGATGCAGTTCACGCAAAATGTGCTACTTTTCTAAGGGACTGAGAGATTCTAGGCTGTAAGGGGCTGTTGCTATAAGAGGCTGTTGGTTTCTAAAGGAGTGAACCCAGCGGAGCTGTACAGAGGATCAAGTCATTGTGCAGGAGGATCAAGTGGAATCTGTAAATAGGGAGAAAGTTGTTCTTTTGTTACTGTCAAGTTGGGCATCCCATAATTCCTATCCCCCATTAAGGTTATTATCCCCTAATAATACAACAAAAACATACTCAAGGACTGTTTTCTGTGTCTGGGTGCAAGTTGAAGATGCTATGTGACTGGCTGTGCAGCAGTGTGGAACCCTGTCACTTGCAGCCCCTACAGTGTTGCCAACCTCCCGCTTCTTTTTTTACTGGCAAATCATGGGAAATCTTACTGGCAGAGCACATTTTTTACTGGCAACCTGAAAAATAACTGAACTCCTATTAAAAACTAAGACAATTGATATTTGAACACAACATGGAAACACTGACAATACCCATATCAAGTAGTTTGCCCGGTTTACACTTAAAAAGTCAGCACAGCATGACAAATTATCAGACCCTGATATTTATAGACAGTTCTAAAAATCACTGATTTTTACAAACTGTCAGTAAATTTACTGGCGGTTGGCAACACTGAGCCCCTATAAGGGGTAATGCTATACTACTTCTGGAACCTCTCTCCTCTCTCTCCTCTCTCTCTCCTCTCTCTCCTCTCTCCTCCCTTCTCCAGTCCTGTCCCCACCCTGCTCAGAAAACGCTGTGTTTCTGGTATCCTTCATCCAGGAATAGAGGTAGGTGGATTGCTTGGAGGGGGGGTACAGGGTCCCGGTTGTCTCTGCTCCCCTCCCCCATCCTGTATACAGGCTGGAATCGTTCTGTTTCCGTCTCAGGAAGATTTTGGAAGAGAGCCATGTTCAGTGTTACCAATGTTCGCCCCGTCATTTCATCACTTTTACAGGATTGGCAGGCGGCGGGGGAATATCTGGGGTTTGTAAACAAAGACCTGAAAGTGACATTTGGGGGATTTTACGAACTACGAGCGCAGAGAGAGAGCACGCGGAGGCAGATCACACCAAAACCCGACGCACGGGTGTTTATTGGGGAACTTTGGGGTACAGACTACAGGTGAACCGGTCCACAATACACATGTAAGGCATGGCAGGGGTAACAGGCAACAATCCACAGGACAGAGGCTTGGCACAGTGAATAGTCCACAGGGCAGAGGTTTGGCACACGCAGGGTTAACAGTCACTAATCCACAGGGCAGAGGTTTGGCACACGCAGGGTTTAATAGTCAATAATCCACTGGGCAGAGGTTTGGCACACGCAGGGGTTAATAGTCAATAATCCACAGGCAGAGGTTTGGCACATGCAGGGTTTAATAGTCAATAATCCACTGGGCAGAGGTTTGGCACATGCAGGGTTAATAGTCAATAATCCACTGGGCAGAGGTTTGGCACACACAGGGTTAACAGTCAATAATCCACAGGCAGAGGTTTGGCACACGCAGGGTTTAATAGTCAATAATCCACTGGGCAGAGGTTTGGCACACGCAGGGGTTAATAGTCAATAATCCACAGGCAGAGGTTTGGCACATGCAGGGGTTAATAGTCAATAATCCACAGGCAGAGGTGTGGCACACGCAGGGGTTAATAGTCAATAATCCACTGGGCAGAGGTTTGGCACACGCAGGGGTTAATAGTCAATAATCCACAGGGCAGAGGTTTGGCACATGCAGGGTTAACAGTCACCCGCAGGGCAGAGGTTTGGCAAATGCAGGGTTAACAGTCAATAATCCACTGGGCAGAGGTTTGGCACATGCAGGGTTAACAGTCACCCGCAGGGCAGAGGTTTGGCACATGCAGGGGTTAATAGTCAATAATCCACAGGCAGAGGTTTGGCACACGCAGGGTTAACTGTCACCCACAGGGCAGAGGTTTGGCACACGCAGGGGTTAATAGTCAATAATCCACAGGCAGAGGTTTGGCACACGCAGGGTTTAATAGTCAATAATCCACAGGCAGAGGTGTGGCACACGCAGGGGTTAATAGTCAATAATCCACTGGGCAGAGGTTTGGCACACGCAGGGGTTAATAGTCAATAATCCACAGGGCAGAGGTTTGGCACATGCAGGGTTAACAGTCACCCGCAGGGCAGAGGTTTGGCAAATGCAGGGTTAACAGTCAATAATCCACTGGGCAGAGGTTTGGCACATGCAGGGTTAACAGTCACCCACAGGGCAGAGGTTTGGCACATGCAGGGGTTAATAGTCAATAATCCACAGGCAGAGGTTTGGCACACGCAGGGTTAACAGTCACCCACAGGGCAGAGGTTTGGCACACGCAGGGTTAACAGTCAATAATCCACAGGCAGAGGTGTGGCACAGACTCGGTAAACAGTCAATATTCCACAGGGCAGATTCCAGCACACACGCAGGAAATATGTAAACATTGGAGGAGTGAGTACAGTGAGTGATAACATGAAACCTCAAACCCTGCACACAAAGGCTGGAGGGGGACCAGACACAGTGCTGGTAAACTAATAATAAAAGTAATTAAAGCCAAAGAAAAAAGAAAACAAAAACAGAAAAGGACAGACTAGGGTAATACTGCCCACCTTGGGGAAAAATCAGCCACATTGGGGGGATAATAATTACAAATGTATAAAGGACGCACACACGACCTTAGACGGGACACCTTATAACTGACAAATGGCTCAGACACGGTGTGGAGACGGACA
>BLSH010531582.1:2442-12658 GCA_018402905.1 Glandirana rugosa
GGCACACACACACACACACAGCGTATTGAGTGTGCACTATATATCTGTTCATACGGTATATAGTACACATGACGTGGTGTATTAAAATATATACAGTTTTTAACCCCCAGAGCCCTTTTTTACATTTGTTGTTTACAAGTTAAAATATTTTTTTTTTATATATATAGAAAATTACTTAGAACCCCCAAACATTATATATTTTTTTCAAACACCCTAGAGAATAAAATGGCGATCATCGCAATACTTTTTGTCACACGGTATTTGCGCGGCGGTCTTTCAAGCGCTTTTTTGTTTTTTTGGGAAAAAAATCACTTTTTCAACAACAGTAAAGTTAGCCCAATTTTTTTGTATATTGTGAAAGAGGATGTTACGCCGAGTAAATAGATACCATACATGACACGGTTGAAAATTGCGCACACTCGCGGAATGGCGACAAACTCCGGTACTTAAAAATGTCCATAGGCGACGCTTTAAAAATTTTTATCGGTTACCAGGTTAGAGGTGCAGAGGAGGTCTTCTGCTAGAATTATTGCTCACACTCTGGCGATCGCGGCGATACCTCACATGTGTGATTTGAACACCGTTTTCATATGCGGGCGTGACTTACGTATGCGTTTTCTTTGCTGCGCGAGCTCGCGGAGACGGTGGCGCTTTCAATTTTTATTTTATTTTATTATATTTTTTATTTTAACACTGTTCCTTTAAATAAAAAAATCTGATCACTTTTATTGCTATCACAAGGAATGTAGACATCCCCTGTGATAGTAATATATGGTGGCAGGTACTCTTTATAAAGGGATTGGGGGGGGGGTCTAAAAGACCCCCCATCCCTTCTTTACACTTCACAGTATTCAGATCACAAAAACAGCGATTCTGAATACTGTCATTTTTTTAAAACCGATGCCGTTAGCCGCCAAGTAAATCGGAAGTGACATTGTAACATTGCTTCCGGAAATGTACGAAGGAGTCCCGATCCCGATTCCGGCTTCCACGGAGCTCCGATCTCCCGGTGGGACGGGAGGCAGGAGAAGAGCAGCGGACGGTGGCATGAGGGGGGATGTCCCCTCCCACTCCCTGGGATAATGCACATCAGGCCCAGTTCCTCCGTCCAACAAGAGTAACTGCAAGGGGTTACAGTGTTCTGGCACCGCCAACACACAAGGCCCAATTTTTCGCAACCTGTTTGACGGGGGGCTTTTATTACAATTTTTTAACTAATTTACAACAGCAGAGCCCGCTCTAAAATAAACAAAAAAATGGCGTGGGGTCCCCCCCAAAATCAAAACAAGGCCCTTATCTGAGCACACAGCCCTGGAATGGCAGGAGGGGGCGGGGATGAGCGAGCGCCCCCCCCCCCTCCGAACCATACCAGGCCACATGCCCTCAACATGGGGAGGATGCTTTGAGGTCACCCCAAAGCACCTTGTCCCCATGTTGATGGAGAGAAGGGCCTCATCCCCACAACCCTGGCCAGTGGTTGTGGGGGTCTGCGGGCGGGGGGCTTATCAGAATCTGGAAGCCCCCTTTAATAAGGGGGCCCCCAGATCCCGACCCCCCTATGTGAATAGGTTTGGGGTACTTTGTACCCCTACCCATTCACCAAAAAAAAGGAGCGTAGTGTAAAAATAAACAAGAGGCAGTTTTTGACAAGTCCTTTATTTTGTATTATAGCTCTTTCTTCTTTCTTCCTCCATCTTCTCCTGGCCGCTCCTTTTTCTGGTCTTCTTCTTCTTTTAGTCTTCTTGCTTCCTCTCTTCATCTTCAATCTTCATCTTATTTCTTCTTTCCCCTCCACCGCTCTCTCCGCTGGTGCAGTCCGGCCCCTGCGCGTCTTGCTAAATAGGCAGTCTTCACGATGACAGGTCTTTTATAAGAAGGGGCGGGGCCACCCAGTGACGTAACTGAGTGAACCCGCCCCCTCTGACGTCATGTGATGTCAGAGGGGGCGGGTCACCCATTTAAGTCATGGGTGGACCCGCCCCTTCTTATAAAAGAACTGTCATCGTGAAGACTGCCTATTTAGCAAGACGCGCAGGGGCCGGGCTGCACCAGCGGTGAAAGAAGAAAGACGGTAAAGATTGAAGACGAAGAGAGGAAGCAAGAAAACTAAAAGAAGAAGAAGACCAGAAGAAGATGGAGGAAGAAAGAAGAAAGAACAAAGAGCTATAATACAAAATAAAGGATTTGTCAAAACTGCCTAATGTTTTTTTTTTTACACTACACTCCTTTTTTGGTGAACAGGTAGGGGTACAATGTACCCCAAACCTATTCACATAGAGAGGGGTCGGGATCTGGGGGCCCCCTTATCAAAGGGGGCTTCCAGATTCCGATAAGCCCTCCCGCCCGCAGACCCCCACAACCACCAGCCAGGCTTGTGGGGAAGAGGTTATTGGTTATTATTTGTGGGGAAGAGGCTCTTGTCCCCATCAACATGGGGACAAGGTGCTCTGAGGTGGGGGCAGAGCCCCCCCTCCCCCAAAGCACCCATACTCCCCATGTTGAGGGCATGTAGCCTGGTACGGTTCAGGGCTGCATGCTGGGATAAGGGTCTGGTTTGGATTTTAGGGGACCCCCACGTCAATTTTTTTTTTTTCCCCTTAATATCCAAACCACACCCGGAGAGCCTGGTTTGGACTGGGGGACCCCACATACTTTTTTCGAGCAATTTTTTTATATATTGCTGGGAACCGGCAATACATTACAGCCGCAATTTTAAATGACAACTTTTCCTATGGAAATGTCATTTTGCTTTGGCTGTGTTCTACACCTCACAGAGATGCATTCTTTTACACACAGACTAAGGGGACCCCCCAGGCACAATATTTAAAGAAATTTTTCATTTTTTTTTTTCACTTTAAGCATTATTAGTATACAGTATATAGACAGGCTAGGGTAGTATATTGACAGGCTGGGGTAGTATATAGACAAACTAGGGTAGTAAATGGGCAGGCTAGAGTAGTATATGGACAGGCTAGGGTAGTATATGGACAGGCTATTGTAGTATATAGAAAGGCTAGGATAGTATATGGACAGGCTATGGTAGGATATGGACAGGCTAGGGTAGTATATAGACAGGCTAGGGTAATATATAGACAGACTAGGGTAGTATATAGACAGGCTATGGTAGGATATGGACAGGCTAGGGTAGTATATAGACAGGCTAGGGTAGTATATAGACAGGCTAGGGTAGTATATGGACAGGCTAGAGTAGTATATAGACAGGCTAGAGTAGTATATAGACAGGCTGGGGTAGTATATGGACAGGCTAGTGTAATATATGGACAGGCTAGGGTAGTATATAGACAGGCTAGAGTAGTATATAGACAGGCTGGGGTAGTATATGGACAGGCTAGTGTAATATATGGACAGGCTAGAGTAGTATATGGACAGGCTAGAGTAGTATATAGACAGGCTGGGGTAGTATATGGACAGGCTAGTGTAATATATGGACAGGCTAGGGTAGTATATGGCCAGAAAATGAATTCTTTCCTGCACTCAAGGAGAGGCTCTTCTCTGCAGTGGTGAGGAGGGGATAACTGTTTGTGCCAATACCGGGTAACGTGCCACCATGCTGCCACCTGATGGACTGGGGTAGTCCCGATAACTGAAGAAACAAAAAGGCACACAAGGGCACACTGGCCTAGCGCATTATCCTTGGTAAAACATATTTTAATAAAATTCATAAAAACATACTCACAAACAGAATTGAATAACAAGCATTTCCAGTGCTGGAGCGGGTAAAAGTCCAATCCACCGTCTCCTACTGGTGTCCTAGATGGGCTGGCCAGCGTAAAAAATACGTTTTACCAAGGATAATGCGCTAGGCCAGTGCGCCCTTGTGTGCCTTTTTGTTTCTAGGGTAGTATATGGACATGGTAGGGTAGTATATAGACAGGCTAGGGTAATATATAGACAGACTAGGGTAGTAAATGGGCAGGCTAGGGTAGTATATAGACAGGCTAGGGTAGTATATGGACAGGCTAGGATAGTATATAGACAGGCTAGGGTAGTATATGAACAGGCTAGGGTAGTATATAGACAGGCTAGGGTAGTATATGGACAGGCTAGGGTAGTATATAGACAGGCTAGGGTAGTATATGGACAGGCTAGGGTAGTATATGGACAGGCTAGGGTAGTATATAGACAGGCTAGGGTAGTATATAGACAGGCTAGGGTAGTATATAGACAGGCTAGGGTACTATATAGACAGGCTAGGGTAGTATATAGACAGGCTGGGGTAGTATATAGACAGGCTATGGTAGTATATGGACAGGCCAGGGTAGTATATAGACAGGCTAGAGTAGTATATAGACAGGCTGGGGTAGTATATAGACAGGCTATGGTAGTATATGGACAGGCTAGGGTAGTATATGGACAGGCTAGGGTAGTATATAGACAGGCTGGGATAGTATATAGACAGGCTAGGGTAGTATATAGACAGGCTGGGGTAGTATATGGACAGGCTGGGATATTATATAGACAGGCTGGAGTAGAATATAGACCGGCTATGGTAGTATATGGACAGGCTATGGTAGTATATGGACAGGCTAGGGTAGTATATGGACAGGCTATGGTAGTATATGGACAGGCTAGGGTAGTATATGGACAGGCTAGGGTAGTATATTGACAGGCTAGGGTAGTATATGGACAGGCTAGGGTAGTATATTGACAGGCTAGGGTAGTATATAGACAGACTAGGGTAGTAAATGGGCAGGCTAGGGTAGTATATGGACAGGCTAGGGTAGTATATAGACAGACTAGGGTAGTAAATGGGCAGGCTAGGGTAGTATATAGACAGGCTAGGGTAGTATATAGACAGGCTGGGGTAGTATATGGACAGGCTAGGGTAGTATATAGACAGGCTAAGGCAGTATAGGGGCAGTCTATGGTAGTATATGGACAGGCTAAGGTAGTATATAGACAGGCTAAGGCAGTATAGGGGCATACAGAGCAGGCCGGGTGGCAGTTGTTGCCATGACACACAAAACTGCTGGAAAAGAAATTTTGGCCCTCACTTTGCTGGGTAAATAGAAGAGAAGGAGAGGCGGCCGTGGTTCAATTTCCTGCCCCTCTTAAAGTGCTGCCTGGGTTTAATGGACCCACTGGGACCCATGGTAGGGCCGGCCCTGGCTCAGAGGGTGTGCGCTGACATCCGCCACCCCAAAATGGACAATGGGTGGTCTGATTGGGGCCACTAACAGACGGACCCAATTGGTCCACTGGTGTGAAAGGGGCCTTGGATTCATTGTTTTTTTACAGAAACAAACAATGAGAAGAAAAAGTCAAATACAAAAATATAGCAACAGAACACAAAAAATGTTAACTGCTTTCCGACCAGCTGCTGTTGTTATGTGGCGGCAGGTCGGCTCTCCTGCACGAATCGCCATAACCGCACGCTGCGTGAGCGTGCCCACGGGTCGGGCGGATTCGCTGTCTGCCGGGGACTTGCAATCGCCTGTTACAGAGGCAGGACGGGGAACCGCCAATGTAAACACAGCGGTCCCCCCTTCTGTCCGGGGACATATGACAGATCTACTGTTCCCAGTAATCGGGGTCAGTTAGATCTGCCATGCCCCTGCCAGCCCAGCCCCCACACAGTGAGAACGCACTGAGGGAACACAGTTAACCCCTTCCCTGCCAATAACATTTATTTAGCAATCAGTGGCTATTTTTAGCTCTGATCGCTGTATAAATGTCATTGGTCCCCAAAAGTGTCCGACATGTCCGCCACAAAAATTGCAGCTCGCCGTCATTACCAGTAAAAAAAAAGATAAAAAATAAAAATGCCACAAATCTATTCCCATAGTTTGTGGACGCTATAAACCAAACAATATACGCCTATTGCGATTTTTTTACCAAAAATACGTAGAAGAATTTATATCGGCCTAAACTGAGGAAGAAATTTGTTTTTTTTTTTTTTGGATATTTATTATAGCAAAAAGTATAATTTTTTTTTTTCAAAATTGTCACAGTTTTTGTGTTTAAAGCGCAAAAAAGTAAAAATCCCAGAGGGGATCAAATACCACCAACAAAAAGCTCTATTTCTGGGGACAAGAACATGTCAACTTTGTTTGGGTACAACGCCACAAGTCCGCGCAACTGTCAGTTAAAGCGATGCAGTGCCGAATCGCCAAAAGTGCTCTGGTCAGGAAGGAGGGGGGGGGGGGTAAATAGACAAAAAAAGAAGAAAAAAAATATACAGAACAATAAGGCTTCGTTCACAGCTGTGCACTGCGTTGCTTTAACTGACAATTGCGCGGTCGTGCGGACGTTGTACCCAAACAAAATTTGCGTCCTTTTTTTCCCACAAATAGAGCTTTCTTTTGGTGGTATTTGATCACCTCTGCGTCATTTCTGATCACCGCTATAAACAAAAGAAAAGCGACCATTTTGCAAAAAAAAAACAAATGTCTTACTTTTTGCTAAAATACAAATAAAAAAAAATATAAAAAGACATTTTTTTTCACCGGCTTTGGCCGATTTATATTCTTCCTCAAATTTGTGATTTGCACAAAAGTGGCCGCGTTTATGGATGGTGAGAATTAATTTCTGGGGTTTTTATTTATTTATTTATTTTTTTATTTCGTAAAGTTTATTGAAAATTCAATGGAAAGGTTACAACATCATGAAATAGTATACTTCATCCAGCATGAATTAGACAGACAATTTGATAGGTTACAGAGTTATGGGGTGATACAATGAGATTTCTTTAAGAGAGTTCATTGGAAGTTAGTGGTTCATACGTTATTTATCTGGGTGTTGTGGGGTGGAGGTGCCAGCGGTCGTGATTGCTGTATGATCGCAATAGAGTTGCTGTTGTGTTAGTTGTCTGGTCTTGTTGTTGGGGGAAGTTATTTTATGAGAGGGTGAAGTATTGTTGTGGGGATGGATGAGATTGGCTTGTCCAGGTATGTGCCAACCTGAAGGGGAGGGGAGAGGTAGAGGGGAAAAGAGGATTGGGGGTGGGGAGGGGGGGGGGTGGGTGGGGGTCGTCTGCCAGGGGGCGGGGGGGGGTGTTCCCATCGCTCGGGTGTGAGGGGGTAGTGTATTATTTTGTTTGACCTGTTAGGTTCATTTTTCTATGATATTCATCTTTTAAGAGGCCTATGGTGTTGTAGGTTTTGGTTGGGGATTGGAGGGAGGGGTAGTTTTTCTGGGTATTTGAATATCGTGATATGCAGTATCTGACGGGTGTGCCGGTTATAGGGGGTTAAATGTTCTATAATATCATTCAATTGGAATTCATTAGCGTGTTGTATGTGTCTGTTGTGCAAAAATGGGTCCAGCTAACCCATGTGTCTGAGAATTTATGTGGGCAGTCTCGGGCTACAGCTATTATTTCTTCCATTTCGGCGGTTTTTTTAATTCGCTTTAGCCAGTCCTTGATGGATGGAGTACGATTCGAGCCCCAATAAAGGGGGATACACATCTTAGCTGAGTTTATCATGTGGGGAAGTAGAGTTTTGCGGTAGTAATGTGTGGGAATGTCTGAATGGTGTAGTAGGAATTGTGTTGGTGAGTGCTCTAGTGTGTAGGTGGATATTTGTAGAATGAGTTCTCTGACTTGCTTCCAGAAAGGCTGGATAAGGGGGCATGACCACCATATGTGTGTTAGGGTGCCTGTCTCGCTCGAACATCTCCAGCACCTATTTGAGATAGCTGGGTTAAATTTATGGAGCAATGCTGGAGTTCTGTACCAGCGGGACAGCACCTTGTAGCTGTTTTCTTGTGTGGAGACATTCAGAGATGATTTATGTGATAGGATGGCTATGCGTTCCCATTGTTTTTCTGTAAGGGAGATGTTCAGTTCTCTTTCCCAGTTTTTGCACATTAATGTAGATTTCATCGTATGGTTAGAGGATAGGATGTTATAGGTGGAAGAGATCACATGTTGTTGAGGAGCGGACTGCGTACACAGTTGTTCGAATGGGGTCAAAGGTCGAGATATATTGAGATTTTTGTTGATGGTTTTTAGGAAATGACGTATTTGGAAGTATGTCCAAAGAGGGCATGTTAATGTGGCGTGTTTCGTTGGTAAGGATGTTCTGTCAAGGAAATTATTGTTGTGGAAGAATTGGTAAGCCAAGACTGTGTCATGTGACCAAATGTTTTTTAGAAAGTTGGGTGACATGCCTGGTGGGAAGGCAGGGTTTAATTTTAGAGGGGTAAGTGGCCCTGTAGTAGATGAGATTTGAAGTGTGTTGCAGGCATTTCTAAAGCATTGTAGTGTTGTGTTGATAAGTGGATGGTTTTTAAGTGATGTGGGAATGTCAGAGGAGAGTGTCCAGGGTAAGGATTGTGTTGGTATGAGAGAAAATGAATCTTCTATCAAGATCCAATCTTTATGTTGTTTGTGTGACGACCAGTCAATTATTCTGGATAGGTGGCATGCCCAATAATACTTTTTAAGGTCTGGGAGTCCTATGCCACCTTTGGATTTGGGTCTTGTCAGTTGTTTGAAGGAGAGTCTCGCTTTTTTCTGGCCCCATAGGAATGTGGTGCAAATTTTATTAAATTTTATAAAGAAAGATGGTGGGATTTTGATGGGGGTCGTTTGGAAGATGTAGAGTAGGCGTGGGAGTACGTTCATTTTAATAATTGCAGCTCTCCCAAACCATGAGAAGTGGGTTCTGTTCCATTTTTCTAGGTCGTTGGCGATCGTTTTGAGGGTGGGCAGGTGGTTTTTGGAGAAAAGGTCAGAGAGTTTCGGTGTCAGATTGATTCCTAGGTATCTTATTTGTTCTTGTGTCCACTGAAAAGGGATGTTTCGCTCACACTGCGTGACTGTTTCTGGGGGTAATGAGATGTTCAGTGCTTGTGATTTGCTAAAATTGATTTTAAAGTTGGATAAATGATAAAAGTGGTCAAGGTCTTTCAGAAGGTTTGGGAGTGATATATGTGGTTCTCGTAAGAAGAGCAGGATGTCGTCCGCAAAGGCCGCAATTTTATACGTATGGTTGCCTACCAAGACTCCCTTAATGTCGTTATTGTTTTGGATACATCTCAAGAAAGGTTCAAGCGTAAGTATGAAGAGGATTGGGGAGAGAGGGCAGCCTTGTCTCGTCCCATTTGTTATGGAGAAGGCGTTTGACAGACATCCGTTGGCTCTAACCCTTGCAGATGGGGTTGTATAAAGGGCCATGATGGCGCTGTACATCCAGTCCTGGACTCCAAGAACTTTTAAAGTCGTCCCTAGGCACTCCCAGGATAGCCTGTCAAACGCCTTCTCCGCGTCCAGGGAGAGGAAGAATCCTTTTTGGTTGTGTGATTGGAGCCAATGTTGTATATTTAGGGCTTTGGTTGTATTGTCTCTCGCTTCCCTGCCAGGAACAAAACCCACTTGATGGTTTCCAATAAGGGATGGGAGGATTGGTAGTAATCTGTTAGCTAATATTTTAGCGTAGAGCTTAACGTCTACATTGAGAAGGGAGATAGGTCTATAATTTGTCACTGAGGAGGTGTCTTTTCCTTCTTTTGGGATTATTGTTATGTGTGCTTCAAGTAGTCTGTGGAGTGGGGTCGTGGAGGATGGGATATGGTTAAGGGTTTTGAGGAGGTGGGGCTGTAGTGTATCTGCAAATGTTTTGAAATATGCGTTTGTGAGGCCATCTGGGCCAGGGCTCTTGCCGTTCTTTAGTTGCTTGATGGCGGTTAGGAGCTCTTCAGTGGATATGGGACTTTCTAGTTTTTGACTGTCTTCTGTGGTGATGCGTTTGGGGCAATGTGTTTCAAGGAAATCTTTAGTCATATTTGATCGAGTTTGTGGATCTGTGTTGTCAGTGCGATCATTGGATAGGTTGTAGAGGTTTGAGTAATATTTTTCAAATTGTGCTGCTATGTCAATTGGACTAGATAGGGTTTTCCCTTGGGGATCCTTTATCATGTGTATGGTAGCGTTTGCTTTTCTGGTGTGCAGGGCTCTGGCTAGGTATCTTCCACATTTGTTGCCAAATTCATAAAATAGTTTTTGTTGAAGGGTAAATTGGCGTCTAGTTTTACGGAATAATTCCTCTTTTAATGATTGTCTGTGTGCTGAGAGTGCAGAGAATGTTTGTGCGTCTTGGGATTTTTTATGTGTTTGTTCTAGGCTTTTAATTTTGTCTATCAGGTCTGATATGGTTTTTTGATGGGCTTTTTGTTTAGCTGCTTTTAGTGCTATAAATTTGCCTCTGATAACACATTTGTGTGCTTCCCATTGTATGGCATTTTGATCTGC
>BLSH010531582.1:30083-40468 GCA_018402905.1 Glandirana rugosa
ACCCCCCCCCCCCCCCCCAATCCAGATCACTGTAAAAGCTTTGCACAACATTACACTGTTACTACATCATCTGTAGGGCAATCAGCAGCCTGCTACTTTTTTTATTCTTTGCTTACTTATCCTAGCCCTCACCTCCCCCACTAGAAGTCCTGTCCTGCAGAGCTCCCTTCTGCTACACTACACTGTGTGCAACTCAGCTGCCACCCACGATTTACATAACAATAGTGCCTGCTGCCACGATTTACATAACACTAGCGCCCGCCACCCCCGATTTACATAACAATACTGCCCGCCACCCACAATTTACATAACAATACCGCCTGCCACCAACAATTTACATAACACTAGTGCCTGCTGCCCACAATTTACATAACAATAGCGCCTGCCGTCCGTGATTTACATAACAATAGCGACCGCCACCCGTGATTTACATAACAATAGAGCCTGCCGCCCATGATTTACATAACAATAGTGCCTGCTGCCCACGATTTACATAACAATAGTGCCTGCTGCCCACGATTTACATAACAATACCGCCTGCCACCCACAATTTACATAACACTAGTGCCTGCTGCCCACAATTTACATAACAATATCGCCTGCCGTCCGTGATTTACATAACAATAGCGACCGCCACCCGTGACTTACATAACAATAGCGCCTGCCGTCCACAATTTACATAACAATAGCGCCTGCCATCCACGCTTTACATAACAATAGCGCCCGCCGCCAGTGATTTACATAACAATAGCATCTGTCGCCCACTATTTACATAACAATAGCGCCTGCCGTCCACAATTTACATAACAATAGCGCCCGCCGCCCGTGATTTACATAACAATAGTGCCTGCTGCCCGTGATTTACATAATAGTGCCCGCCACCCACAATTGACATAACAATAGGGCCTGCCGCCCACGATTTACATAACCATAGTGTACACACAGCAGAGCTAAACAGCATTAATGACTCACTGGCATGGGCCTATTTTGAGGTAGGGGCCTGGAGCTGCAGCTCCAAAAGCCCCTATGTTAATGCCGCCCTGGGTGCCGCGGGTGGGGGGGTGGTTGTTTTCTGCCCCCCTAAACAAAAATCCACCGGCTGCCACTTATAACTACATACTCAAAAAAATATATATATATTTTGCAGTTCTGCAAAGCAAATTGAGCGTTTATGCTTTTGCCAAATGTTTATCTCATTTTTACATTTTAATTCAATGTGTGAATCTTGGGTGAAAACTGTGTGAATAAAAAATATAAAAAGAGCCCCTTTTCAGTTTCGTTTCTCTTGCTGTGTTTGTTTTGTAGTTATGCTTTCATCTCTGAGGTCTCTGACGTCTCTAGGCTGGGTGGGGTTTTCTTCTCACTCACCTGTTACTCAGACTGACTGAGCCTCTGCCTCAGAGAGCGCCTGCATTCTGTCCTCTGTTCATCAGTGGTGTCGCCATTACCTCTATGCCAAGAGTACAGACCGACCTATAAGATGGGGATCAGAGAACACCAGAAAGAGCCTAATGGCGAGGCACCAGAGGAGGGTAAGCGACTCCTTCTTCTCCGCACTCTGCGACACAACACCGACTCTAATGCTCTACATTGTAGGGAGCTGCAGCGGTTCTCACTGCACTGAATCCAGGCAGTTACTCTAACATAAGGACGAGGTTACAAGGGCAGTTAGTTATTTATTTTTTAATTTTGTGTTCTTTGTATTTGATCGCTATTTGTTCTGTTATACATTTTGTATTTATTTATTTATTTTTAGTGTTCCTCGTATATATGCCTTTTTTTCCCCTTTTTTGTGTATTTGATCGTTACTTTGTGTTCTGTTTCATACCTTCCAAATTCCCCAGATGGGAAAACCTATTACACTCCCCACCAGCGCACACACAAGTATGCAGTTGGGAACTATGTTGTAGCTATGCTGTATATTGCTCTTTTGGGGCTTTTTTTTTATGCAAAATTAACATTATTTTTATTTTTTGCCCCGGATTTTACATGAGTTAATCAGACCACACTGTCTAGAACAAAGTTATTTTATCATATTAGCTACAAAAAGCAAAAAATGCTCCAGAAGACGGGTTTATTTCTGGTATGAAAGTAAATAAAAGAAACAAAACAACACGTAGGCTTCAAGAGGAAGTAACCCAAATGGAGTTTACATCCTCTACATACCCCTGTAAAGTAGAAGCCCATTATGTGCCACTTGCCTGCAAACAAAACCTGCGATATCCAGGGATGTCCCATGTGCTGGCGGCGTCCATCTTCAGCCCCTCTTCCTTCTGGGGCCACGACTCCAGCATGATCACAGTAGAGGAACAGCATGGAGGCCGTCTCTTCACTGCCCGTGTGCCCAAATGACGTTGGCACATGCAGAACACTGCAGATCTCCTGAACCGTGCAGGTTGGGGAGATATGCAGGGTGCCTACAGGTAGCCTTATTATTGGCCTTATTATAGGCTTACCTGTAGGTTAAAGTGGTTGTCACTAGAAAAAATGTTTGTTTCTTCCATGCATTGTCTCTTCTACCCCTGCAACTATTCATGAGACCAAAGCTAAAATGGGTCCAATGCCTGCTGACAAAGTTTAAAGCTGAATCCCAGGCACAAAGTTTTTATTTCAACTGATTTCTTAATAGCCAGAAATAATATAAATCCCCATTGTGTGCATCTCATGCCTACAAATCCAGGTATTACTTTGTAAAAGTAGCAGGGACATTATTTCTGTGCATGGCCTGAGGAGCTTAGAACAGAACGTTGATGATCTCCTTATGCCAGTTACAGGGGTAATTATGGGCAGAAACTTCAAAAGTTCTTGGTTGATTGTGAATGTCTCTTTATTATGGACTAATGTTGTATCTCCTGATCTGTCAGCAGGAAATGCTAGACAAGCCATTTATTACTCATAAAACTTTCCCAGGGCATGATGGTTGTTATTCATCATTCAGCCTCTTGGGAGTGTTCCTTAGAGCTCTGTTGAACAAAAGTTTCAATGTTGACCAATAATCTCCAAACTGTGGCCCCTTGCTTTACTTTAGCTGGTCGTTAGGGCACTACTTCTCCAACTGACATCCATGATGGAGCACTAATCCTCCCACTGACACCAATGATGGGGCACTATTCCTCCCACTGACACCAATGATTGGGCACTATTCCTCCCACTGACACCAATGATGGGGCACTATTCCTCCCACTGACACCAATGATGGAGCACTATTCCTCCCACTGACACCAATGATGGGGGAACTATTCCTCCCACTGACACCAATGATGGAGCACTATTCCTCCCACTGACACCAATGATGGGGCACTATTCCTCCCACTGACACCAATGATGGGGGAACTATTCCTCCCTCTGACACCAATCATGGGGCTCTATTCCTCCCAATGACACCAATGATGGGGGAACTATTCCTCCCACTGACACCAATGATGGGGGAACTATTCCTCCCACTGACACCAATCATGGGGCTCTATTCCTCCCAATGACACCAATGATGGGGCTCTATTCCTCCCACTGACACCAATGATGGGGCACTATTCCTCCTGTTATCGCTGCTCCAGCAATGCAGCATCTGTGAGCCCCTTGCTGGCAACAACATCTACCGGGTTTAAACTTGTCCCCATCAATGGCTGGTCTGGAATGCCGTTTTTCCTGTGCATGCGCACTAGAGTTCATTAAATCAGTAATGAACCCAAAAGCAAACATTTATTATGTTGCAGATTCCCAATTCTTAGGTTTGATGGCTGCATACTTTTTCTTTTTCAGAGTTGCTTTCTTTTAGTTTCACCTGGTGATCTGGCCAGTAAGTCTGTTGTTTTCCACAGATCAAGCTGTCCTGCAGATATAGCAGTTAGAGGGTTGAGAAACAAAAAACCTATTTAGCACTGGAAGGGGTGCTTACAATGATCAGCTTTATTATTTTGTTTAAAACCTCAATACCAAAAGGAAAAAAAAAACTTGCTGTGACTGATTATAATGCATTAGCTGGAGTTCAGTTTCAATTTGTTAGTGTATCTAAATCTGATAGTCCATCTAACACTCCCCTCCCCACAGACTGACAATGCTACTCTCCAAGGTGCCCCCTGTGCTCCTTCATCCATAGTGGGGGTTCAGTAACACAGGAGGGGAGTTACTGGTCAGATCACCGGGGAAAACAAAGGGGAGTGCTCGGGTTTTAGTAAATCTTCCCCTTTGTCTCTCTTCTGCATTAAATAAAAACTTCCTGGTTGCAATTTAAAAAAAAGTACAGCTTTTGTGCCTCGTTAAGCATTTATGCTGCATTGGAATGGACTTTGTCCCAGAGCTGTTTTTGTTCCAAGCATAAGAAGAACAAACAACACTCCCAGCAATAGAAGAAGCTTTTCTGGTTTGTAAAATGAAACCAAAATGTCACCAAAAATGTCACCAAAAGTGCCAACGCCGATTCCAAGAAAGCGGTAGTAAACCCCCAAAGCTGTTTTTACCCACAGATAAACCTATAATAAGGCTTACCTGTAGGTAAAAAGAATATCTCCTAAACCTGCATGGTTTAGGAGATATTCGCCCTGCATGCAGCCGCTGACATTAGCGGCGCATGCGCTCTGATGATCCGGCCGAGGCGTCCGGCAACTCAGAGCTGGCTGCCGGAACAAAGAGCTCCCGCGCGCATGTGTGGGAGTGACGTCACGCGGCTCTGGCCACTCACAGTGCCAGAGCCGCGTACCCGGAAGAAAGAAGAGGACCAACATGTCAGCGTCCTTACCGCTGACCAACTCGGGCATCGGGGGCCTCGTTCTAAGGTAAGTATTTCATAATATGTTAGTATGCGATGCACACCAACATATTATGCTATTGTCTTGCAGGATTTATTTTTATTTATTTTTTTTTGGCAGTGGGTTTACTACCGCTTTAAGAGCTGCCTTAAGGCCGAGCTCCAGACTCCTTCAGAAAAAAAAAATAAAAAATATTGGGACCCTTCCCGGTCCACGAATCCAGTGCTGTCCTCACCCAAGCTTATTTTTCAACCGGCTCTCGGGTGCTGGCGCTGCCATCTTGGCTAAGGGAAACCGGCAGTAACGCCTTGCGGCTTCCCTACTGTGCATGTGCGAGGCGCGCTGCGCTTTGTGAATGGCTTGGCGGCGGGGGAAGGAGGAAGGGGGCCAGACCTTGCATAGTTCATTATAAATGTTCAGGTAAAACAAAGAAAATATGAGGGGGGTCTACAATTGTTCACAGCTGTGCTACAACCGGAGACCGGGCACAGAAACTCGCAATCCTAAAACGGTGCAGCCATATTTTCAGAATCTTACATTATACCGGGAGACCGCTTCCCAGTGGCCAGGTGGACCCATAGTGGGACTAATAAAACAGAATCCGAATACAGCAGGATACTCGGATCATCGGACAAGAGGTGAGCCCGGGACGGGGCCAATAAAACAGGAGGGGGAGCAAATGTACAAAGGAAAGGGGAGAGAGTAAAGAACAGTTGTAGGAAAAGGGGGTCAAGGGTCCCTTGAATGGAAGAAGATTGCTAAAATTCAGCAAGAAAGGTGAAGCTTCTCGCCCAGGGAATGTCCCATCAGATTCACCTGAAAAACTGACAGGCAGACCATCAGTCTCCCCTATGAAAGGACCCCGAATCTCAACCATGGTTCCATGGAACACTAAGGTTCCTTTTGAGATTGATTGGGGTACCTTGAGCAATGAGCAATTTCTGTTCTTAAATAAGTAGCCACTGACATCAATAATCTTTGTAGCTATCTGTGAGGGGGGATTTTACCCACTGACCACAAATGTAAGGAGGGGTTTTACCCACTGACCACAAATGTAAGGGAGGATTTTACCCACTGACCACAAATGTAAGGAGGGATTTTACCCACTGACCACAAATGTAAGGAGGGATTTTACCTACTGACCACAAATGTAAGGAGGGGTTTTACCCACTGACCACAAATGTAAGGAGGAGTTTTACCCACTGACCACAAATGTAAGGGGGGATTTTACCTACTGACCACAAATGTAAGGAGGGATTTTACCTACTGACCACAAATGTAAGGGGGGTATTACCCACTGACCACAAATGTAAGGAGGGGTTTTACCCACTGACCACACATGTAAGGAGGGGTTTTACCCACTGACCACAAATGTAAGGAGGGATTTTACCCACTGACCACAAATGTAAGGAGGATTATCCTACTGACCATCACACTCTTGTACCATGAGCTGTAGATAAAGTAGCTATTAGCAGGGGTTACCAGAAACCCAAAAGTTATTTCAAGGGTTCCTCTGTGTTAGAGGTTGATGAAGGCTGCTCTAGATGCACTGTATGGCCAAATGACTGTGGACACCTGACCATCACACCTTCATGAGCTTGTTGGAAATCCCATTCCAAAGCCATGGCTATTCATTTGGAGTTGGCCCTGCTCTGTGGCTATAACAGCCTCCACTCTTCTGGTGAGATGTTCAATGAGATTATGGGGTCCACCACTGGGAATTTGCAGCCATTCCAATTCATCCCAAAGGTGTCCAGTAGGGTTGAGGTCAGGGCTCTGTGCAGGACACTGGAGTTCCTCCACACCAAACTGGTCACACCGTGTCTTTATGGGGCTGACCTTGTACACTGGGGTGCAGTCATACTGGGTTGGAAAAGAACTTTCCCCAAAGTGTTGGAAGAGCACAATTGTCTAAAATGTCTTTGTGTCTCAGCATTAACCACTTCACTAAAAGCACCAAATCAGTCATTTGGAGGGAAGTCCACAAACATTTGGCCATATAGTATAGCTGTGCACTTTATTTGCTGCTCCTATGCTGTACATTGATATATTGATGTCCTAGGAGTTGATGTAAGAACAGTTATGTGTTTTCTCTCTCTACAGAATGTTCCACACCCCTCAGAAACACGGACCCAGAAAAGTCTGCATATAATCCTATACAAGGTATGGGATGACATACGAATGTACAAAGATTGTGCTCTGTACTGAGCTGTATTGCTGTTCCTTTGCTGGGTGTTTTACAGCTTGGCATAGGTGTGGGCAGCCAATCACATTACAGTTTGCACCCAAAGCTCAAGCACACACGACTTTCTCTGCAGCCTCAGCTGCACCGCACAGTGAATGAATGGGAAGTGCTCTGTGCTGAGCTGCTTGCTATTCATTCAAATACTGAAGCATAGTAAACAATTACTTAGTAAGTAAAAACAGTTTACTATGCTTCAGATATGAATGAACACGGTGAGTGAGTGTTCATTTAGAAAAGTAAGGGGCTGGCTCTCCTCCCTGAAACATCCCACCCAGCAGTGGGGGGAGAGGAGGGAAGCCAACATCACTGCAAGGGGTGCAACAAAGGGGTAAGCCTGGGCAGTAGGGGAAAGCAGCACACCTGGAGTGATTAGGGTGTGCCTAGGCACACCCAGCACACCCCCTGCACACGCTTATGCAGCTTGGGCTGGTGTTTGAACTTGTCCAGGTATTTGCATTGACAGCGTGTTATTTGCATTACAATGTTACCTCTATAAACCCCTCCAAGAGACAAGTAAAGCAATAGATCTTCTGATTGCATATCTCTCTGTGAAAAAAAACAATTGGCAAATGGGTAGCATTTGACGTTCTTGCCCATCGCATCACTTAGTACTGCAATTGTCCGGCTGGCCACTTCTGTAGAACAGCTCAGCCTGACCCTCAGAAAGTGAAGTCGGCATCAACAGGTTGGAATGGGGGGGGCTTTTATGTGGAATAATTCAGCTGCTTATTGCACAATAGGACTCATGGTAGTTTTGCTCCAACATGCGTTGCTCAGAAAGCCATGAACATTGTGGATTGGAGGGAACATAAGGAGCAGAGCACAAAAAGATGTCAGCAACAATATCACTTTATTTGGTTAAAACAAAGCATTCACTCTCATCAAAGACCAGGATAACCAGCACCATGATTATTATTATTATACAGGATTTATATAGCGCCAACAGTTTACACAGCGATGTACAATGTAGAGGGGGGCATCACAATTACAATGCAGTTCAATACAGAAGGGACAGGAGGGCCCTGCTTGTAGAGCTTACATTCCAAAGGGAGGGGGGTGGTGGTACAAAAGGTAGTAGCTGTGGGGGATGGGTTGATGGGGGTGTCTCAGGTACACTTCTTAGGTGGAGGTGGGGAGGCTTCCCGGAATAAATGAGTTTTCAGGGATCTCCTAAAGGTGGACAGGGTGGGGGCTGACCGGACATTCTGGGGCAGGGAGTCCCAGAGGATGGGAGAGGCTCTGGAGAAGTCCTGTAGGTGAGCATGGGAGGAGGTAACAAGGGAGCTAGGGAGCAGGAGGTCCTGGGAGGAGCGGAGGGGATGATTGGGGTGATATCTGCAGATGAGGTTGGTGATGTAGCTGGGGGCAGTGTGGTGGATGGCCTTGTATGTTGTGGTTAGTATTTAGAATTTTATACAGTGGGGTAGGGGAAGCCAGTGAAGGGATTGGCAGAGAGGGGTGGTGGACACCGAACGATTGGTAAGGTGAATGAGTCTGGCAGCAGCATTCATGATAGACTGAAGAGGGGATAGCCTATGGAGAGGCCAATTAGGAAGGAGTTACAATATTCAAGGCGAGCGATAAAAAGGGAGTGAATAAGTTGCTTAGTGGTGTCAGCGGTTAGGAAGGGACGTATTTTGGAGATGTTGCGGAGGAGAAGTCGGCACGATTTGGACAGTGATTGGATTTGGGGATGAAAGTACAGGTCAGAGTCTAGGATTACACCGAGTACCTTTGCATAAGGGGAGGGACTGATAGCTGTTTCTCCAGTGCTGAGAGTTCAAGTAGGAGGAGATTTCCACTACACCCTCTCTACATGCCCACATGTGATGTCAATATCATGTGACCTGGCTAGCTCTGAGAACAAGTAAATGTTCTCCCCAGCATAAAAGACACAACTGAGCATGTGCAGGTTGGCTACCCTGCCTATGTTAAGCTGGCCTTCCCCAGATAGACAGTGCAGGAGGGAAGGATCTGTCCATACAGGATAAAACAGCCTTTTTACACAATGCAGAGGGTTAACCTCTTAAGTTCCATGGTGAGTATAACAAGCATGCTATGCTGCATATACAGACTGATTTTACTGTTGTGGGTTTAGTAACACTTTAAGGCTGGGGACCACCACTACAGGAGAAAATATAGATATGTAGAAAATAATAAAAAAGGAATGAGTGGTGCAAAACGTAACTTATGAAGTATAACAAGTTATAAAAATCATTAAATGTACAATATGTATCCTGGGTCTTTCAAACAAAAATAGTATAACAATACAAACTGCAGTAATAAATGTTCACCAGCAGAGGGAGTGCCAGTAAATTGGCAGCAATGTGCCACATAGATACCTTGTATCAAGAAACGTTTACTAAAACAAAAAGATACAAGAAAGTGGAAATATTTATCATGGGAAAATGCAAGTGGGGCTACAATAAAAAGGAAGTGAAATGAAATAAATATGAGTAAGTGATAAATAATAAATAGTACACAGAAAAAGAAAAAAAACCGATGGATGTTGCTAAAATTAAAATGAATATAACTGAATACCCAATTAAAATATTATTATAATAACGATAATAAAATAAAAGAAGACATAAAAACAATTTTCACAATACAGGCTACAAACATCCGACTTACAAACGGAGGGAGACAACAGGAAGTGAGAGGAAATCTCCCCCTAGGAAGGGAAATTCACTCCTGTAAGAGTTCAGTGTCTCCACTGATACTTTATCACCAATCCTGGTTTCCACAACAACCAAAAATTTTTAAAATCCAATTATCATTGGGACAGGAAGTGAGGTGAAATCTTCTGAACAGAAACACAGACATCAAAACAAACATTACAGGGGTGTTACCCCTCCCTATGCTATCCAAAAAGCTTAAAAATATTTTTTTTGGCTGAAGCTACACTTAAAAAATGTCCCTGTTCCCACTTACAAACAAATTTGACTTAAGAACAAACCTACAGACCCTATCTTGTTTGTAACCCGTGGGCCGCCTGTACTGTGTTGAGCTTAGAACTCTCATTGAGACCTTTTGGAGAGAATGTATGCAGCTTGTATATCCATAAAGTCTCCCAAAGTTTGTGAAAATGTTCTACTGGGGGAGATTGCTTGGCATGACTTCTATGATCCACACACTAAGAATAACTGCCAATGCTGAAGGGGAGTGTAAATGTCCCTCCTCTGACCCATTCAGCTGTGTCTTCTGACTTGCATGTCAAATTACAATCCATCTTTCAGCAGAGTAGAAAAATGATTTAGCAAATGTGGTGGAGACCGGGCCTGGGACAAGGGGTGGGCAGCAGAGGCGGCTGCCCTGGGCACTGTGATATCATGAGAAGTGGGGGGCACCACAAGGAGATTGGGGGGGATTTGTGTTGGAAGGGGGAATTAAACAAA
>BLSH010531583.1:3746-59128 GCA_018402905.1 Glandirana rugosa
TTATATACACCACCTTGTATAACATTATAAACACATCACATGACATCATATACACCTCAAAGAATATTTACTGCACAAATTTCACAGCCCCCATCACAACATCCCTCGCATTCTGCTTTCCCCCACCCTCCCCTCTAATCACTGTGTCATTGTAAAAATATGAACTTAGTCTACCTAAAAGTGGTCTCCTGGCCCTGCCCTGGGGTGCAGGGATTTTTTTCTACGCAGGTGAAAGTGCAATTTGCATTACAGTTGCTCCACAATTATTACATTATGCTCCACCACAAAAAAATACAGCATGCTCCACCACACATATTACAATACATTGCTCCAAATATTACAGTACACTCCATAAAAATGACAGTACACAGCTCCACATATACTACAGTACACTACACAAATATTACAATATGTTCCACCACATATATTACAGTACACTGCTCCACAAATAGAACAGCACACCTCCATATCCCCCAGCACATTTCTGCACCTCCAAAACACCCCATACCCCCCAGAACACTTCTGTAACCCCTCAGTTACCCCCACTTTGTACCCCTAACACACATCTGTATCCCCTCAGCACATTTTTGTATCCCCAGAACACCCCTGTACTTCCCAACACATCTCTGTACACTGAGCATGCCTTTGTACCTCTGTGGACATCTCTGCACCCTCAGAATGCCTCTGTGCCCCCAACATAACTCCATATTCACATTTTATCCAAGTACCCCCCAGGACCCCTCCGTACCCCCTTGCTCAATTCTGCACCCCCACACATATCTTTGCACCCTCTTGTACACCTTCACAGCCCCCAGCACACTTCCATATCACCCACAATTATCTGCACCTCTCATATGTATCCCCAAGTACACCTCCGTAACCCCAGCAAACATTTGTACCTCAGCACACCTCTGCACCCGAACCCACTTCCGTACCCCCTTGTACACCTCTGCACTCCCTTAATCCTCTGTATCCTTCAGTAAGTCTCCATACCCTCAGCACCCCTCTGCACCCCCAGCACAGGTACTCCGCTGCACATTTCTGCAACCCCCCCCCCCCCCCACTCCCCACACACATACAAAACTCTGTACTGCTGATCAGCAGCTCTGTGATGCCTGCTATAGTAGTGGCCAAGCAACTCACTGTACCTGTCCAGGTCAGACGCCCCTCCCTCTCCACTGTAAAGTGTGCACTGCTGGCCAGAGGCGTAAGAGGAGATGCCGGGCACCACAGAACTGCTCACTGCTCCCCACACCACTGACTGTATAGCAGGCTCAAGTCCTCTCCCAGCTGTCTGCCTCTACCTGCCTCCCTGCACATTGCTTGGCCACACCGAGAGAAGGAGCGGAGTTGCAAGCCCGCTCCATGGAGGACTATTAATGACAAAAAAAAAATGATTTTACTGTACCCCCCTCAATGTATGGCACCCCCACCCTCCCCCCCGGTTGGTACGCTACTGTCTCCATTTTGATGGGAGGACCCAGATCCCGCCCTCTTCCCCATGTGAATAAATATGGAGTACATAGTACCCCTACACATGCACCAAAAAAGTGTAAAATGTGAATTAAAAGAAACAATACAAGTTTTTGATAATTCCATAATTAAAAAAATAAATGCCCCCAGGTATAGATTCATTGTCAATCATGGAGCCCGCCGTATTGCTGGACCCAAAAAAGAAAAAAAACCTCCGGCCTCGTCAAACTCTACCACCAACTGCCTTCTCCACCATCTGACATTTCTTAAATAACTAATGGCCAGAGTCACTCTATTACATCAATTGAGGACTCTGCCCCTTGTGACGCCATCGACTTAGCATGCCCTGGTCGTTGACATTACCTGCATTAGTCCTTTTTTTGGCTTTTTTCCTTGTATTAATTAGTGTAAACTAATGCAGCCACCACATCTAAGAATCAGCAAGATTCCATATAATAATTGTTTGCTTTTGGGTCAATACCACTTTAATTTTCAATACTGTACTTATGGAAGAGCAGGCTTGTCAACCTAGAACGACGTCTATCTCAGGAATACAGTGCATCTCCACCTTTTATCTTCATAACTGTCTTAGAGGGTATATTCTGTAGTCCACAGAGAGAGCTGGGAACAATGGTAACTGAGAAGAGAGAAGCAAAGGCAGGGAGCACATTATGTTATCAACGCACAAATTAGGAGCAACAGGTATTTTCTACACTTATCAGATATAACAACACGCCTTTATTGGCATATGTAGCGGACCAAAAGGGAGAATATAAGAGAACACCCTTAGGGAACATACGCATTAAGCTAGCCATACACATTTCTTTTTTTTTTAACAATAAATTTTTATTGAAATTATAGCAAGTAGATCAATTACAGAAGAGAAATACATCCAATCCGTGTTTTACAAAGCATTACATCCAAGTCAATCAAATTGTTAGGCTCTATTGTATTTGCACATATCGAGTGTATCTTCCTACTCTCACTAGGAAGTGCCTGCCACCCCATTGGGTTCACACTGTGGCCAGGCTGCTATGTGTTTAGCCTTACTGATACTAGGTCTACAGTATAACAGCAGTTCAACATGAGATGGACGGATGTTCAAGAGTACTTATGCGTAAAATAGGTGTACAATTTAACAAATTTAACCAATTCAACAGAGTAACCGTTCAACAGTTGTTGCCAAAATTGCTATTGTCTCCTGTCCATGCCAGTATTTAACCGTATGATGATTAAGGTGTCAGTGGGAGTTCCTCTCCACTCCGAGAAGCCAGTTTAATCCTTCAAAAGTTTAGACCAGCCTTTCCAGGTTTGAAGAAATTTTTCAGTTTTATCGTTTGCCCTCGCAAAAGCATATTCATAGGAATATTGTAAGTTTGTTCTGAAAATAACTTCTCCTATGTTCTTTTTTCCAACTTTGCATAATTGATAATCTAGCTGCATATAAAATGTGTATTATTACTTGTCTAGTCCTTGGGGGAAATTGTTCAATCGTTAGATTTAGGATAGCCAGATCAGGGGTAGGAGGGTTTGTGTAACCTGCGACTATAGATATTAATTTAAATGTGGCCTGCCAGAAGCTGGTTACAGATGGACAATACCACAGAATGTGAAGCAGGTGGCCTCTCTGTCCACAATTGCGCCAGCAATCTGTGGATGAGTCAGGGTACATGCGTCCTAAACGTACTGGAGTTAGGTACCATCTATAAATCAGCTTGTAGCAATTCTCCCAATGGAGAACACAGTGCGCTGCTTTTAAGGCATCCTGGAGTGCCTTTGCCCACTGATGTTCCGTATACAACTTCCCCAATTCTTTTTCCCAATTCTGAATAGTCTGTATTTGCTTAAGAGGAGTCTCCTTTTGCAGCCAAGCATAAATACGCGATATACCTGCTTTAGTATGGGCGTAGTTGTGATAGAAATCCCATATGTTTTAATTTATGTATATAGTGGTGACTTGGGATGTTTTTAATAGATGCCTTATTTGATTGCTTCTATAAATGTCTTTATTTTTTTGTTCTTCTGGGACTGTGCCCCAGGATGCATATCCTTGATCTATCCATGTCTTAACAGAGAGGTCAGGGATCAAAAGTTCAAATACCTGGAGGGGGCCTTGGTTATTTGGATTTGAGTGTTGTCATTGTTCAGTTTTAATAAATCCTTCCATGCTGCTATAGAAGCTTGGATGGTGGGACATTCATGTAAATTGAGTGGAAGATTAGAAGCAGCTGCTAGTAACAAACTTTTAAAGCATTTGCCATGTAGCATATGTTTTTCTATCGTAACCCAGGGTTTAGAGGGATGGGGGTCGAGCCATGCCTTAATTTGGTCTAACAATGTTGCTCTATAATAATCTATCAGCGAGGGGACCCCCATTCCTCCTTTGAGTTTATGTCTGGTTAGAGTAGAAAAAGCTATCCATGCTTTTTTACCTTTCCATATATATTGTCTCAAGTAGGAGTTAGCTGTATTAAAAAAAGCTGTAGGGATTGCATTGGTACTGTTCTAAAGATATATAAGATCTTTGGTAAGACTGCCATTTTGAATGTAGCTATCCGTCCCAGCCAAGACAAGCATTGTTTGTTTAGTCTAGACAGGTCAGATTGGATAGATCTAAGAAGATTTTTATAATTGGCGGTATATAGCACTTGTGATTTATTAGTAATTTGTATACCTAGGTATTGAATTGATGTAGCATCCCAGTGGCATGGGAAAAGGCCTTTCATTTTCACCTTGATTTTGTGGTTCAGATTAATGGGCAACGCTTGGCATTTAGCTATATTGACTTTATAATAAGAGATCTCGCCAAAACTGTGTATGAGCTCATTTACTGCTGGGATTGAGCTTTCAAGTTTTGTTAAGGTAAGTATAACATCATCAGCGAAGAGTCCTATGGTATAGTATTTGCCTCCTACCTCAATTCCATTTATATCCGGGGATTTCCTCATTGCCATTGCTAAAGGTTCCATCACCAAAGTAAAAATAATGGGGGAAAGTGGGCAGCCTTGGCGTGTGCCATTTGTGATGGGGAAATCATCTGATAGGACCGAAGCCGTGTAGAACTGAGCTGATTGTCTGGTATAGAGCACCAAAATAGCTGATATAATGAGTCTGGTTAGCCCAAATTTAGATAGGGTCACCATCATATTCCCCCAGTGCACCCTATCAAAAGCCTTTTTGGCATCTAGGGCTATAAAAGTTGATGGTGTCTTACGGTTTTCTGCTATCTTTTGTAAATTTAACATTCTTCTGGTGCCATCAGGGGCTTGCCTATTTATTACAAAGCCCACTTGGTCTGGGTCTATTAGGTAAGGGGTAATCATAGCAAGCCGGTTGGCGATTAACTTGGCATACAGCTTAATATCCACGTTTAAAAGGGAGATCGGTCTAAAGTTTTGTGGGGAGTCAGTGTTTTTCCCAGGTTTGGGGAGGGTTACGATTATAGCTTTAAGCATTTCTTTGGGAGGGGTCCTGGAGGAAGCTATGTTATTGTACAGTTCTAATAGGTGGGGCATAAGCAAATCTTTGAATGTGCCGTAGTATTCCGCTGACAAGTCGTCTGGACCTGGAGATTTGTTTGCCGCTAGTGTCTGTAAGGCTTTATCCAACTCTTTAACCGTAAAGGAGGCATTTAACTGCTCTGATTGTTCTGGGGAAATTTTAGGGAGATGCAGCGCATCTAAGAAATTGTAAATTTTTTTCTTGAGTTGGTTGGGTTGTTTTAAGGTCATCCTTGAGATTATATAGGGCCTCATAATATGTTTTGAAGACATTTGCTATGTCTTTAGGGTGTTGAACCTGGTGCCCAGTCTTGGGGTCAGTCATGTACGCTATTCTCCTTTTTGCCTGTTTGATTTGTATTTGTCTCGCTAACTTTTTACCTGCTTTGTTGCCGTATAGGTAGAAGGTGGTTTTCAGGTATCTAAGGTGCTTTTCATGCTCCTGTAGCAGGGTTTGTTTAAGTTCTATTCTGAGTTGGCGGAATTTCTCTATGGTACTCTGGGAGGTTTTCTGTTTATTCTGTGTATCTAAAACTGCTATTTGTGCTAGCAAAGAGTTCAGCTTTTGTTTTCTTTTTTTTTTTTCCCGTGAGGCTATTTGTAAGAGGATGCCTCTCACAAAGGTCTTATGTGCACACAAGACATTATTAATTTCACAGTCTCCCGTTTTGTTAAAGCGGTTGTCTACCCTTTTTGTTTACTTTTACCTACAGGTAAGCCTAGAATAAGGCTTACCTGTAGGTAAAATGAATATCTTCTAAACCTGTATGGTTTAGAAGATATTCCCTTTCTAATGTAATAAATCGTTACGGCGCATGCGCCGTGTATGTTCCGGCGCATGCGCCGTATACGTCTCGGCAAAAGCCGGCATTTGTTCCGGACCCTGCCGGGGAAAACGAGCCCCGCGCGCATGCGCGGGAGTGACGTCTCGCGGCTCCGGCCAGTCACAGCGCCGGAGCCGCGTACCCGGAAGCAAGATCCGGGTGAAGATGTCCGCTGCCACGGAGGGGACCAAGCGGCTCGGTCGGATCTTCGTTCAAGGTGAGTATTTCATAATGAGCTAGTATGCGGTGCATACTAGCTCATTATGCTATTATCTTGCAGGTTTTTATTTTTTTTAAAAAAAAAAATTCAGTAGACAACCGCTTTAAATTCAAAAAATTCCTGAACAGAGTTGGCGACCCTATCCCGGTGAAATTCCTGCTGAAAAATTTGTGTGTTATTTCGCCATAGGATAGTAAGCCTTTCATTGTGCTGCTCAAATAGTGTTAATGTTATTGGGGCATGATCCAACCAAGTAATACTTCCGATTGATGTCGACTGAATTAAGTGGAGGGTATGGAGGTCTGTGAGGGCTAAATCAATTCTTGTGTATGACTTATGGGGGGCTGAAAAAAAGGTATAGTCCCTTTCCCCAGCGTGTGTGCATCTCCATGAGTCATACAGCGACTTTTTGTTGCAAATGGATTTGGACCAGTCAAGTGAGGAATCGGGAACTAGGTTAAAGTCGCCAAGCAGTAAAAGACTACCCTGGCGTACCAGGTTAACCTTTTTAAGCAACTTCCTTATAAAAGGTAGCTGACCTCTATTAGGTGCATAAAGAGAAACAATTGTGTACAGTATGTTGTTCAATGTACATATTAGAATGATAAATCGACCATTGGGGTCGGTAATAACGTCCTTTGCATCGAAGGCAATGGATTCGTGTATGGCAATAAGGACTCCATTGTGCTTAGTGCTTGCATTGGCAGAAAACACGTAGGGGTATCGTCGGTGGGAGCAATTCGGGGGTTTATTCGCTGAGAAGTGAGTTTCTTGTATGCTGAGGACATCTCCTCTAAGTCTTTCAGCTTCAGTCCACAGTAGATTACTTTTGAATGGGCTATTAAGGCCTTTAACATTCATGGAAATGAATTTAATGGGCATGTTGAGAGTTCATTAACGCTGATGTAGCTATGGGTTTTCCATTTAAAAATTGTGCTGAAGAAAGGAGCAAAAGGTTTTCACCTACCTCAGTGGAGTAATACCAGCTTGCATTAATTCTAGCAAACATCCATTTCTGGCAGGGTGTATCCAGGATGTGATCATTGGAAGGAGTTCTCGGGTCCAGATGGTGCAAGCCGCTGTGGAGATGGAAGCTGAAGTGTGAAGAAATGGCATGGACGGTAAATGAGGTATCTGGCGTGAACGAAAACAACAATACAAATAACCATGAGAACATAAAAAAGAACCTAGAACATTTCACAGGAACCAGTAGCAGGGCATCCTGTAGATTCCTTAAGAGGCGATTGTGTGGTGTAAACCCATTCCCAAGGTATGGGGATCTCCACTTGGGCATATCAAGGTATTAGCTTGTAGGACACACCATGTTGCTTAGATAAAGGTGAGTAGTTTTTGAACGTGTATGTCAAGAGGACCATTCCTGTTTGAGCTCTGACGGGCCGCGTCGATTCTCATGTGCTGGTTCAGCTGGTAGTATTCCCCAGTCTTTCAGATATCTGAGGCCAGACTCTAGGGAGAATATATATACGCCTTGTCGCGGTAGATCACGATCAGCTTCGAGGTAGTTCCCCACTGGTACTTGATATCATGGTTTCTCAGCGCTTTAGTCACTGTAAGAAGCCTTTTTCTATGTTGGATGGTGGCTTGCGACAGATCATTATACAGTGCTACCCCTGCGTATTGGCCTTCTAGGTGCGGAGTTTTGCGGATAGCCCGCATCGCTTCTTCTTTGACATGGTAAAAGTGAATTCTAGCGAGAACGTCGCATGGGATGGAGCTGGGTAGGAAGGTTGGTTTAGGTAATCTATGAGCCCTATCGATGATCAATTCCGTGTTGTTCGCTTTGGGGACAAGAATGTGGAGCAGCTGACATAAGTATGGTTGCAGATCTGTGTTAGATATGGATTCCGGTATCCCGCGGAACTTAATATTGTTCCTGCGGCTGCGATCTTCTAAGTCTGCGATTTTAGTCGCCAGACGTGGAATGCCCACTTGCTGATCTTGATATGCTTTCACTATGTCATTGTGCGCAGTATAGGCCTCATCAAGCTTGTGTTCCACATGCTCTACTCTTTGCTGCAATTCCAGTATGTCTGTTGTAATGGGGGTCAGTGCCTTCCTCATGTCTAAGTGCATAGAGTTTCTGAGGGAGATCAGCATTTCCTTCATGTCAGCAATGGAGACAGGCTGAGAGGAAGAGGGAAACTGCTCCAGAGTAAGCTGCGGTGCTTGTGTCTGTGCTAGCTTTTCCTCCATGTCTGAGCCCTCTTCTGTATTACTTCCTTGTCTGGCTTTTTTAGTTTTAATTGGGCTGCGGGTTGTGGGGCTGTCAGGGGGTGAATGTGGTGGGTCTCCTGTGTTTCTGTTATGGATCGTCGTACCTACCGATGTGTCTGACGAGCTAGAGCTTGAGGACAAGTCCTCTGCTGTTGCGGCCTGTGAGGGAGGGACTCCGCCATCTTGGGTCCCCTTGTCGTCTCTGGCTGAGAAGAAGTCCGTCAGCTTTTGCGGAGCCGCTTGGTGCGAGCTCCTCTTTCTTTGCTCTCCCGGTGCAGGCACTATTGCTGTGCCTGCTGACATGTTTCTGGCTCATCCTTCGGTCGCTGTCTGCCGATGTGTGTCTCTAAGGCCGGAGCTCCGTTATCCTGCGACCGTCGGTGTCGCTGGCTAGCCACGCCCCCTTGCCATACACACATTTCTGATTGCACGATCTCTTTCAGGTTTACCCTCAGGCATGTCATTTGAAGGACTACCTGAATGGATATGCATTCAATAGGTTATTTAGGTAGGCCCTCATAATACATAGCATTTGTTAGATCTAAAGTAGATTTTAGCACCAAATTGTAATGTCTTTGAAAAGGATAACCTATACCTGTCAGTACCTAAATGGTGTGGCAAGCTTCAGAAAAGCAGGAAGGAAGTGTCTGCATATATTCTACCTTTAGATGCAATGTTCTGTAGTCTTGGTTCCCTGAAACCCAGGCTGCTCCTTTTATCAAGTTTCAATACTGCCTGGTATTGTTGAGTGCCTCCCATGTGTTCCTATTGGGTGTGAAGACCACACATCAAAGTGATGGACCAATAGCAGCATACAAGACATGATATGGAGAGTGTCATAACTTGAGAGAAGAAAATAAAGAACAAACCGACTTGGTGCAATAAAATGTCCAGATTTATTAAAAGGAAAATTAAAAGGTATGCACTCACAAGTATGGGGATTCAAATTCCAATTGTGGAAGCATAGCTTGTGACCAGTGCTGTATCAGTCCTCTCTGTGGGATGGACCCACTTTCCACTGCCAGCGGTGAGTCTTAATGCATGATGTCCTTTCTTTTTTTTCAATGCTGATTCTTCCCCATCTACAAGAGGGAAGCTGCAAGATCTTTGTCATCTTTCATTTAACATATTACTTTTTTGCTACTGCTACTAATCTTAGCTTGAATTAGGCTGTGTTCACACTGGAACCCGCAGCGGCTCCCAGCAGGGGTGCGGTGCATGCTGGTTCACAGTTTCAGGTCTGATTTCAGCCCGAATTTTGGGTCCTGAAACAGACCAAAAGACGCACAACCTCTTTGTGCAAGCCGCACCGGACCCGCTGTGGAGATATGTGAACCGGCTTCATAGAGAGGTCACAATCTCCTGCTATGAGAATTGGATTTGGGGAAACCCGCATCCAATTCGCATAGGTGTGAACCCAGCCTTAAACTGAGGTTTCAGTTATACTGGACTGACCTCTTTATGTATTCCATTTCATATGTTACTTTAGATTTTAAGATCAGAGTACAACATGTGTGTATGCTTTACTGAGTAGACTATAATAGATATCCAGTTGAATTGCTCCACCCTATCAAGTTATTTCTCAATCATGCTTCATATCCAAGTCATGATTTGTGCTTTGACTCGTGATTTATTTTATCATGTCTTCACAGCTACATTTTGTAGCTATCCATGGATAATTACTTGTATTGTCTGTGCTACAAGAGAATTAATATGCACTCTCCGGAACTGAATTGTCTTACCAATGTCTGATATTTATATTTTCACTATCCCTAATAGCCTCTTTCCTTTTGCTCATCCATCATTTATAGCTTTCAGTAAAGAGTCCTAAGAGCATGGCGATGTGGACCTTACTAAGCCAACCCTAATTTAAACTAGATGTAGGTCTAGTGAGTGCATAGTTTGAATTTCTGTTATAAGCTTTACCTTAAAAAGAAGCTTAAATGTTTTTGGGGAATTTTATTTAAATGTTTTAAACTTTAAAGCATAACTAAAGGCAAACCTTTTTTAGTTTTGGATACAGTGGAGAGGAATTTGAACACCTGTTGATTTTTATTTCAGTCTGTGACCCCCGTTAAGGAGATTCACCCTCTTTATTTGTCCTGTTTACCATTATTATTGAAAGTGAACGTAACAGAAAACCCCAAATTTTGGGCTGTCCCCAGAAAAGTAATTAAGGGGAGATCTTAACTGGTGACCTGGGAGTCCCCAAGGAATTTGCTTAATTTGCAGGGATCTCCTCTCACTTCCGGTTTGGTTATGGGACAGGAAGTGAAGGTAAATATCTGCAATGGGATGCAAAAAAAAATCTGACAGGGGTTATCATCCTCCCTTGTGCTATTCAAAATTAAAAAAAAAGTTTTGCCTATAGTTCTAGTTTAAGTTTTAACAGATATTTTATACCAAGTCATCATACAAAATCCAACTACCATAATGTCAGGGATATTAATCATAGGTTAGTCAGAATACATAACTCAGTGTCTGACTGCTTCCCTAAACCTCTGTTTAGGGAAGGTTGTTTCAATTTGTTTAAATTCTAAGAATCAGATTAACTTAAGAAGAAAACGTTTGTGTAAAGGCAAACATTTCTTTTCAATTCTGGATGGGAAATTAAGTCATCTGCCAAGATTTTATGTGGTCTGTGTCCTTACTGGAGAGATTCAAACTTTTAATTCTTCTGGAGAGAGTAAGGGGATATCCTAAATTTTTCATAGTTGTCATAAGATCAAGAGGGGTGGAGAAATCTTCCAACTGAGACAAATGTTTTGGTGACAAGTAGTGAAGGGAAATCTCCCCAGCAATAAAATGGCAGCAAAAAATAACTTGCCAGGTATTTTAACCCTTCCTTAATATATACAAAAATGTAAAAAGTTTTGGCTTTACATACACTTTAATAACAAGTACCTTAATGACAAATACTTTTCCAATGCTGAGCTCCAATACTAAAGCCCCATACACATGGGCCAAATATCGGCCAAAATCAGCCGGTACAGTAGATAACAGCCAACATTCGGTCCGTGTATGCAGGTCCTTGTACGAGTATGCTGGAAAACCAGCAGATGATTGGCAATGGCTGCAAGCGCTGACTGGTGTGTTCGGGAGGTGGGGGGGGGAACACAATAGCAGAGCAGGGAGATCACTGTACTAACAATGCATAGTTAGTACAGAGACCTGAAAAAACAACACAGGGTAGCCTCATAGCCTCCCTCTCTATATCCTCAAAGAAAGGTGATCTGGGAATCCCTAGCCATGCATTCCTTGACATGCACCCATCTGATATTCTTGTTTACATGACTATGTATCTAGTATTACTCTGGTATACCTTTGAGGGTTTTACTCTATTCTCCCTACTAGATGGGGAAAACCGCATTTATTTTCAGGTACAGTTTGGTGACTCTACATCTGTCCAAGATGCGCATGCTCATGTGTGGTAGAGTGGCTATTTTAAGATCAGATGGGATGCATGCCCAACATGGTAGCCATATCTCAGAGGCAAAACCTGTCAGGTTGGTATTTTTTCTTCCACTTTACTCAATCGGGATGGCCCAGTGACTACACTATGGACGCATGCATGGCTGAGCGATAAGTATACTGATTGCTGTACATATGCATTATGGATAGAGTTGATCGAACCTCTGGAAGTTCGGGTTCTGCAGGTTCGGCCGAACTTTGGGAAAAAGTCCGGGTTCGGGACCAAACTTGACCCGAACTTTGTCCCGGACCCCGAACCCCATTGAAATCAATGGGGACCCGAATGACATCATAACCCTCCCCTGGACCACACCACTGTTCATTCGCTATCAACTTATATACACAATCTACATTGTTTCACATAAAGGATCTACAACATCTTGGAAAATAGACTTCATTGCATGTCATCTTACCTTAATGTGCGAGGGAGGTGGATTAACACCTGTATACCCCCCCCCCCCCTCTAGACCACACTATATCATCTTCAGGCACCTATGGTGATTTTTGTACCTTACTTTTGTGGTGAACAGAGATTTAAATATATATATATATATATATATATATTTATATATATATATATATATATAGTGGGGGGTTGGCTCAATGGGAATTACCTCCCCAGGGCAGTCCAAACCACAAGGTTGCATGTATAAATCAAATAAACAAAACAGAAAATAAATCCTCGCCATCTCAGTTTTCCTAACTGAGCGGTGTGGGGCTTCTTCCAGACACCCACAAAACATAGACAGTGCAAACCTTTTTGTCTCAGTCCATAAGCAAACTTTCATGTCAGCTCTCTCAGGCTGATTGCTCCTGAGTTCCAGGTCAGAGCAAAGATCTGCTCTCCTCCTGATTAAAATCACCTGATGGTGGACTCCAGTGGACCACAAAATCTGGTCCGGAACCAACCCTACCAAAGTGGCTGGTAAAACCCGGACCGGATTCCACTATCCAAGTACACTACAAATGAATGCATGCGAGGCGACATCAATCACCTTGCCTCTTATAACGTTGCATATCCTCCCCCCCCCCTCTGCTCCAGCTCTTGCGGCTGAGCAACTGTGCCAACCAGAAAGTGAACACGGGAAAGGGCATCTGCATTATTCTGGGAGTTTCCCCCACTCTGTGCTCCACTGTGAATTTGAATTCTTGCAGAGCAAGGGACCATCTTGTCACCCAACTGTTTTTCTCCTTGTTATCACACATCCATTTAAGAGGGGCATGGCTAGTGACTAATTTGAATGGTCTCCCCAACAGGTAATATTTCAGGGCATCTAAGGCCCATTTGATGGCTAAACATTCCTTCTCAACAATAGCATAGTTTTTCTCATGTCTGTTGAGCTTTCTGCTAAGGTAGACCACTGGGTGCTTCTCCCTGTCTCTGACCTGGGACAGTACAGCACCCAATCCCACATCAGAGGCGTCCGTCTGTACCACAAATTCCTTTGTGAAATCTGGGGTCACGAGCACAACTTTTGAAATGCCTTCTCTGCCTCCGGATTCCACTTGATCATGACCGACCCGCTACCTTTCGTCAGATCTGTCAGTGGGGCTGCAATGGTGGCAAAACTGGGAATAAAACGCCGGTGGTATCCTGTGATCCCAAAAAAATGCACAAACTTGCTTTTTATTTATAGGTTGGGGCCACTTTTGAACTACCTCAATTTTATCTGAGGTTGATCTGATCTTAAGCTTGATCAGCCCCCAACCAATAATGTAGCCAAGGTATTTGGCCTCCTCCAAGCCTATGGCAAACTTTCTGGGGTTGGCAGTGAATCCTGCTTTAAGAGAATCTACTACTGCTTGCACCCAGGGCAAATTGGATTCCCAATCTGGGCTGTGGATGACTACGTCGTCCAAATAGGCGGCTATGTATTGGCGATGTGGTCTTAAGGACTTATCCATCATCCTCTGGAATGAGGCAGAAGCACCATGCAAGCCAAAAGGCATCCGCTTATACTGGAAGGACCCCTAGGGTAGAAAATGCAGTTTTCTCTTTCGCAGACTCCGTTAGGGGTATCTGCCAATAACCTTTAGTCAGGTCTAACGTAGTTATGTACCGGGCACTACCCAACCTATCAACAAGCTAGTCGACCCGAGGCATTGGATGCGCATCAAATTTGGACACACTGTTCAACTTTCTGAAATCCTTACAAAACCTAATTGTTCCATCTGGTTTCGGGACCAATACTATGGGACTGGACCAGTCACTGGTGGATTCCTCTATCACGACCAGCTCTAACATGTTCTTTATTTTATTTGCAACTGCTTCACATCTGGCCTTGGATATTCTATAGGGCTTTACGTTTATGCGAACACCTGGTTCCGTAATTATGTCATGTTGTATAAATGTGGTCAGTCCTGGCAGGTGAGAGAAAAAGTCTCTATTCACATTGTCCTTCTGTTGGGCCACTGACAAGGTTTCAGTTATGGGCACTTCCGGAGTCACAGGGGGTATGTCCTTTTTAGGGGTTGGCATTGCAAGTAAAGTCTCTCTGTCCTTCCAAGGTTTCAAGAGATTAACATGATATATTTGCTCAGGTTTCCTTTTCCCTGGCTGGTAAACCTTGTAGTTTACTTCCCCTACTCTTCCTATAATTTCAAAGGGATCCTGCCACTTTGCTAGGAATTTACTCTCGACTGCGGGGACTAGTAGCAGCACTCTATGATCAACAGGACTGAAAACCTAGGTTTTGGCACCCTGATTATACCCTGATTATAAACCCTTCTCTGAGCCTCCTGGGCTTGCTCCATATGTTCCAGTACCAGTGGCATAACAGCAGTGATTTTATCTTGCATCAGTGAGATATGCTCGATGATGCTTCTATAAGGCGTGGCCGCTCCCTCCCAAGTTTCTTTTGCAACATCAGCAACCCCCTGGGATGTCTACCATACAGTAGTTCAAAAGGTGAGTAACCTGTAGACGCCTGAGGTACCTCTCGTATGGCAAACATGAGGTATGGCAGCAAGAAATCCCAATTTCTCCCACCTTTGTCGACCAGTTTTTTTTTTAACATGTTTGAGCATTTTGTTAAATTTCTCTACAAGACCATCAGTGTGCTGGTGGTAGACAGAGGTATGGAGATGGGATATTTTGAACAACTTACACAATTCTTTAGTGACTCGGGACATAAATGGGGTGCTTTGATCCGTTAATATTTCTTTTTTTTTTTTTTTGTTTACAAAAGATATTTTATTTAGAAGGTTAAAAGGATCCGTTAATATTTCTTTTGGAATACCCACAAGACTAAATACCTGGACAAGCTCTTTAGCAATAGTTTTAGATGAGGTATTACGTAAGGGAATGGCTTCAGGATATCGTGTGGCATAGTCCAGTATTGCCAGTATGTGCTGATGGCCCCGGGCAGACTTTACTACTGGTCCCACCAAATCCATGCCAATTCTTTCAAACGGCACTTCAATTATTGGTAACGACAACAGCGGACTGCGAAAATGGGGAGATGGTGCAGAATACTGACACTCTGGGCATGACTCACAATATTCTTTGACATCTGCATATAACCCGGGCCAAAATAATTTCTGGGTTATCCTCTCCTTAGTTTTCTCTATACCCAGATCTCCACCCATCATATGACCATGGGCTAAATCTAACACCATTCGGCGATAGGGTTTGGGAACCACTAGCTGCTCTACCTCCTCCTCCCCTTGCTTTACCACCTGATTCAACAAGTTATTTTTAAGAGTCATGTAGGGAAAAAAGACACCCCTATATTAGGTTCAATAGGCTCCCCATCTACCATTTTAATGTTTTCTCTGGCTATATTGAGTGTGGTGTCTTTTAGTTGTTCCGTACAAAAATAATCTTTTCTGACTTCTAAGTCAGGCACTACAATCTGTCTTTCACTATTAGAGTCAGAGATAACTTCTTCTTCATTAACCTCCAGCTGGGGGTTGGATTCCAGCTCCTCCTGCTCCCCAGCCATTACAGAAAAAGGAAAAGGATCTTCCTCTTCCTTGGACACGCCAACAGCTTTCCTTTCAATCTGGCAATCATAAGGGTATGGTGTGAGTTCCCGTGTTTCCCCAGCAGGGGGAGCTCTGTCCTCCTGACTCCTTTTGTTTTCCCATAAACTCCAAAATTGAGGAAAATCTCTCCCCACTAGGACTACATGAAGCAGTGAGGGTACCACCCCCACTGAATGTGTCACCATGCCCCAAGGGGTATCAATCTCAATGACAGCAGTCTGGTAATCACGTGTGTCACCATGTATGCAAATAAACCCAATAGTGCTAGGGCGTAACTTTGCAGGATTTACACAATCACTTTTGATTATGGACACCCCACTACCAGAATCTAGCAGAACTGTGACTGGCTTTCCATCAACTGAAATTACACACATTTGCTTTTCCATGCGTTCCTGACAAGTTGCAGTACATGCTACCTGTTCAAAAAGAGGCTCATCACTTAGGGAACAGTTAGCAGCAATATGTCCAAACACATGGCAGCGATAACATTTTATATGCTCTATATCCAGTCCTTTAAACGGCCTCAGAGACCTTCCTAACCTATCTGGCAAGTCTCCAGGTCCTGAGCCCTTAGTCTCATTATCTGTGGCAACAGACTTGTAATTTCTTCCCATGCCCTTGAACCCTGGAACAGTCTTACCAGATCCTCTGGCAGCAGTATATCTCTCTACCAAGTCCACCAGCTGGTTTGCAGTCTTAGGGTCCCCATGGCTGACCCACTTCCTTAAAGTGGCAGGGAGTACCCATAAATAGTGGTCCATGACCACACGCTCCACAATCTTAGGGCCAGAAAAAGTCTCTGGCTGCTGCCATTTCTTGGTGAGGTTTATCAAATCAAACATTTGGGAGCGGGGTGGCTTGTTAGTACTATATGACCAGCAATGCACCCGTTGAGCTTGGACTGCAATGGTGATGGCACATGCTTGCAAGCATCTCGGCATTCAGTGTCTCATAATCCTGGGCAGCCTCTGAATCCAGGTCATAATAGGCCTTTTGGGGTTCTCCTGTCAGGGCGCTCGCAGTCCTGCCCATTGCTCTTTTTGCCATCCTTCTCGAACAGCGACTCTCTCAAAAGTTGCTAGGTACGCTTCCACATCATCTGCAGGTGACATCTTCTGCAGTGGCTTGTGCAATCTGGCGATTCATTTCCTGCTGGGTTGCAGTAGCCTGCAACAGGACTTTCAACATATCCTCCATCTTTTTTAGGAAGATGCCCGCTGAATCCACCACGTGTGGGGGGTTAGCTCAATGGGGATCATCTTCCTTGGGAAAAAAGCAGTCCACACAGCAGGTTTGCTTAAAATCTGGCTTGCAGCCAGGTTTATTAAAAAGTCTGCATGTAGAAATCAAATAAGCAAAACAGAAAATAAATCCTCGCCATCCAGGCACTAACTAAACATTTCAGTTTTCCTAACTGAGCGGTGCAGGGCTTCAACCAGACACCCACAAAACATTGACAGTGCAAACCTTTTTGTCTTAGTCCATAAGCAAACTTCCATATGTCAGCTCTCTCAGCCTAATGGCTCCTGAGTCCCAGGCCAGAGCAAAACTCTGCTCTTCTCCTGATTATTTAAACCATCTGATGGTGGACTCCAGTGAACCACAAAATCTGGTCCGGAACCAACACTGCCAAGGTGGCTGGTAAAACCCGAAACCATATTCCACCTTAGTCCACTGCAAATGAACACGTATTGTTCATCAATCACCTTGCCTTGTATAACGTTACGATAAATATATATATATATATATATATATATATATATATATATATATATATATATATATATGTATTCCAATAAATATTCCAGGTAAGACTGAATTGAACACAGGCTAACATTTATGATCAACACCACATCCCTGGGAAACACATAGCTGAAAAGGATAGGGTTGTATAACCCCAAAAAGTAGAAATGGGACTTTAAATGGTGCTGGTCAAACCCAACCTCTGAAAAAACACATATCTAGACAGGAGTGTCCATATAAAAATGTTTAAATAATAATAATAGGTAGTATAAGGTGGGAGCACAGAGATGTGTGATGCTGGGTCCTTTTCCAACGCGTTTCGCCTTATGAGGCTTCCTCAGGGGAAACAAGAACCAAATTGGGGGTGTATGATCCCTATAAAAACAAAGACAATCTTATAGAATATAGAACAAACATATCACTCAATATTCTGTATCCAAAAATTCTTAACATCAATACAAAATAGATCTGACAACAATAATTTCTTCATGCTTTGTCTTATATGGTGTCATTTCATATTAAATATCAAATTACTTTATTATGCAAACAAGAAGAGAAATTGATCCATGCCGTGGAGAGCAGCAATGCTGGGTCCTTTAATAAAGCCCTATTGGGATTTTTTGTTGTTGGAATTGACTTGCAGACCAATGAGGTCACTCGTATACAACCAATGGGTGCGTATGAATAGCAGCAATGGAGTCCGGAACGGAAAAATGGCGTCAAATAATACGCGCTTCCGCACAAAGGAACGCACCCCAGTTTGGCATCTGGAAATTCAAAGGGGTACAAACCCTATTAACAAATACATGGCATAATGAATACTCTGTATATTTTAGCCATAACTGGGTGGCAAATGGGTAAGCAAGTAAACAGCACTACTTACGTATGTATGACAGTGCCTGACTATTCCTATGCCCCAAGACATGAAAGACCAGTTGTGTCCACAGTTGCAGGAACTGCAGTGGTCGGCCAGCATAAGGGGAGGGATGTCCCTAAGGGATGAAGAAAAGGGGAATAGAGGTCCAAAGAAAATAAACCCATTCATTATAAATGATACACAGGAGATAATGGCTGATGTCAGTCTTCCAGCAGCAGCATCCCCATAGTAGTCAAAAGGCAGCAGGTTCTCACCTTGTAGACAATTTCCCCCATCCACTGTGCGCACACCCCTCTCCAGTGCTGGCAAGCCATTTGCAGCTGAGCCTAAACACGTCGGCCCTAAATAGAGCAGCTTTGGCGCCAAAAGGTGCAGAGCGGACGCTTAAGGTGCACGTCATCTGAACGTGGCAGAAGACATGTGGGTTGTGTTAGGGAGCATGCGCCGACCCTCCACAAAGACCAATGTCCGAGGGTCGACTACTGCGCATGCCCCCAAGTGGCGGGACGTCAGCGGCCCGATCTGAGCACCACCCAACTACATACGTCCACCGCCCAGCCCAGCGTCTACCTCCCATCCACCAATACACTTAAAAGGAAAATAATATAACAAATACCCATAAAGGGGGAAAAAAGGATGACAAATTAATAATTATTACAAAAATGAATTAAATAATATGCCATTGATGCAATTGGGATAGTAGAAAAACTGGAATAAATGCCCGTAGGGGAAATGACCCCGTTGAGGTTCCAGTGTGCATATCCACATCCCAGGTAGAGCAAAACAATGATGGTGATCAACACTATACCAATGCATGCTTAGCATGCTGACATGACACCCCTTCCCACTCCGTGGCTCCAAAGACAACCTCAAAGTTACCTATTTTATGAGAAAACAAAGAGGCTCAAACAACCTCACATCTCTCTACTGGCAAGGAAATATCCCCATAGTATGTTTCTTTTTTTTACGTTACCCAGGCCAAGGATTTTTTAGAGTTACATATTTCAAGAGGCAGTGATTACCAGAGAGGGGTTATAGGTTATAAAAAGGACTTGAAGCTAATGTTCTCATTGAGACCAGGAGCCTTTGAGGCCCCTAACTGAAAAATCCACTTTGTTTCTAATTGCAAAAAACGTTTGTCTATATTGCCGCCCCTTGGGGGGGGGGGGGGCGTCTACATGTTCCAAAGCAAAAAACTTTATATAATCTAGATCATAGTTGTGATAAAGCCCAACATGGCGACTTATGGCAGATTCTAATTTTCCATTTGTGATTTCAGAAACGTAATCCCTAATCCTGTTGTGAAAAGGTTATTTAGTCTTTCCTACAATAAATATTCCAATGGACATTACATGCCCTGTGTCCATTCAAACAATATATGATCAACCAAACTCCCATGGACATAGTTTCTTTTTCCCTTTGGGCATCACATTTACCACATAGAGGTTTGCCATTGCATCATCAGAATAATTTATTGTGATCCAAATATATACAATATGCACTAGGACATCCATTTGTAGGACAGTGGGGGCATTTTAGAAATTTGCTTTTAACATTTGTGTACAATAAAGTGGATTTATACAGTGCTTTGGCTATTAAGATTTTTGTATATATAGATCCTTTGCATGTCTAGTTGAATCCATAACAAGTAATTTTATTTTTAGGAAGTACAGAGGCTTCCTTACGAGCTGCTTTTTTTTCGTTCAGTCCACGGGGATGAAAAAAAAAAAACCTTTCTGTGTGTACCAGGCTTTAGACTGGGAGGAAATAATGTTTTAAAAGGACAGTATGAAATGAAAATGTTTCACAACTGTACGCAAGCATACTGCAAAATGTATTCCCATGGGAAGCAAGCTTTAACCCTTTTGCTGCCTGAGATGGTTTTGCATTTTGCACACACATTTAAGTAATCATTTTAGGCCAGATGATTAGTTAAACCAAATATTATATGATTTCTGAAAGCAGAGACCGTGGAGCATAAAATGTGGTATGGTAGTTCAAAATTTTTATGCCACACGACATTGCCACAAAGGTTTATCAAGTGCAAATTGTCAGTAAGAAATACCATAAAGTTAATTTAGGACACACAAATGCAATTTGTTACTCAATTTTTTGGTAACCTATAAAAGATGAGTTTGCACAAAGTAAATCGTTAACAATTATGTCAAACCTTAAAATTGTGTGTACCCATGAAACGACAATAAACTTTTATACCCAAAATTTTAAATAGTCGACACTTTAAAAGCTCTTAGAGATCATCCATTTAGAGTTATGAATATTAATAGCCATATAATTATTGTGGATATTCTCTGTAAAATGTATAGTGCCATGTTTTTGTACATAGGCACTATGGCTCATATGTGTGTGTACATGGGGGCAGGGTAATGTTTTTTTTTTTGGGGGGGGGGGTTAAGTGCTTGGGTGTTATTTACATTTTTTACACTTTTATGTTTTCACTTAACTTTATTTTTAACACATAGGGAACCAGAATTTCTCTATGTGATTGCATTTTGCTATGACAGGATTTCTTTAATGAGGCATCAGGAGCCTAACAAACACTTACCTTAGATTGTAAGCTCCTTGAGGGTAGGGACTGATGTGAATGTACAATGTATATGTAAAGCGCTGCGTAAATTGACATCGCTATATAAGTACCTGAAATAATAATAATAAGAAGACTTGTTGCTTCATCTGCCTTCCACTGAAGTTGATGGATAGCAGATCATGCTCCATTAGCTTCTTCCCTGACCAAAGAGGCTGGAAAAAGTGATGTAATGCATGGTGTTAATTGTAGCTAGGGGAGAACAGTGAATGTATGTTCTCTTTTCTCCTTCCCATCTACCCAGTGGAACCTGTCATCGGGGTCCTGGGCCTGCAGAAGGGACAGCAGAGCCCATGCAGGGGGAGGGGGATCATGTAAACCACTAACATGGCTTCCTGGAAGGTGGCTGGGCAGCTGTACAGCCTCCAATCACTTCCACCTGACAGTCATCAGTTGGCTTGTCAGATTTACATACACTCTTCGCTGCTATAGTAGCCAGGAGTATGTGTATGCCCATTTGTACTCATACAAAAGCTATAAAAAATGAAATTGAGATGGCAAAAATCCAAAACAAACAGTAGGTTTCAAAAAACGATGACAAACTTCCAAAAGTTATTTAAATAGTAACTCCACTTTTGTTGAGAAAAATAACATTCCCATCTGATCTATGTGCTGTATATTGGAGGGATTTTAACAAACTTCGTTGCAGATTCCTTTTTGTTATTCTGAAGAAACACCTGTTTGTGTTGATGTGCAAAGATAAAATGAGTAATCATCTGCTGCATTTGCATGGTTCTAGTGAGGAAAGTTGCATGGTCTGCATCCCTTTAGATATGATTTCCCTTTGGGAGTATCTTACCAAAAATTTAATTTTTGTTGCAGGGGATGCTCAAAATCGAACTTGTGTGCAGACTTCTGGGAAAATCAGTGAGCCAATCACACAAGCAGGAAATTTCTGTACAGAACACCTCCAGGTTGCCATATTGCATTGCATTTTACAGAGAATTACAGCGTAGCAGATTGAAGAGGAAAGTTCATTTTTAATAACATTCAATTATAATATGATTACAGTGCCCCTTTACAGTGCAGTCCCCTTTATATCGCAGTGCCAATTTACATTACAGTGTCCCTAGCAAGTACAGCCCCCATCACAGTGCTCCCTTTTACTCTCTGCCCCCCACCCCCCGCACAGTCTTAAATTCGGCAGGGTAAAGGCAGGATTCAGCTTGTGTGTCCTCTCCAGGGTCTCCTACCCTGTCATCCTATCAGCAGGGCAGGGGGTAGCAGGAGCTGCAGATCTAGATCATATTAACCACTTGCTGACCACCCTATAGTAGTTTTACTGCTACAGGGTGGCACACGGGTTACTGGATCATGTATATATACATGATTCTGGACTTCTGGGGTAGCTGGTGCAAATGCGTGCTGCCGGCAGCTTGCTCCTGCTGTGATCATACACAACTGCAGCGATCAGTGGGTACAGCATGATTTGATGGCTGCCGGCACCCGCCCATCATTTGGTACAAAGGCAGAACTGCAGTATGCGTATGTAAACAAGGCCGATTTCCGTTCTATCAGTAGGAAAGGCATGGATCTTGTGTTCCTGCAAAGCAGGGACATGGATCCATGCTTTCCCCTGGTAAAAGCACCTCCCATACTGTACAAAAACACTGGCTAGACACGCATTTAAACCTTTGATCACCCCTGATGTTTAACCCCTTCCCAGCCTGTGCCATTATTACATTGATAGTGCATATTTTTAGCACTGATCACTGTAATCATGTCATTGGTCCTCAAAAAGTGTCTTTCTCCGCCGCAATATCGCAGTCCCACTATAAGTCGCTGATCGCCGTCATTACTAGTAAAATAAATCAACTATTGTGCAAACCAACCAATATATGTTTATTGGGATTGTTTTTACCAAAAATATGTAGCAGAATACATATTGGCCTTTTTTCAAAATTGCCGGTCTTTATTTGTTTATAGTGCAAAAAATAAAAAATGCAGAGGTGATCAAATACCACCAAAAGAATGCAGAGGTGATCAAATACCACCAAAAGAAACTTCTATTTGTGGGAAAATAAGGACCGTGAAATTGTCAGTTAACGTAACGCAGTGCCGTATAGCAAAAAATATCCTGGTCAGGAAGCGGGGTAAATCTTCTGGGGTTGCAGAGGGTGATTACCCGCCTGTTAATATGAGAAGACTCCCACGCTCTGTGCAGATCTCCAGCGTCTACTGACCCCTGTTCTACTGATAGGATGACGCAGTTGGCGGGGCGGGAGAGCCAGGAGAGGAGACACAGGCATGGCCGCATAGCACCCCCCTCTCTCGAGCACTGTGTATATCAGATCTATGTAAGTAGATGACTCTCTCTTTGTATATGGGATACCTCTCTACAGTATATATCAGATCTCTCCATATATCGCACCCTTCTCTCTTTTCTCTATATAGATCGGATCTCTGTATAGTAGTTGTCTTTCTCCCTGGGGATTGCTCTGTATAGTAGTTATATCCATGTATCTGACCCTCCTTTCTCTCTTTGGATCTCTCTGTCTATGAGAGCTCTCTCCTTATATATATCACATCTCTCTGTACATGGTATCTCTCTGTGATTTGGATTTCTGTCTCTCTATATAGTAGATCTCTCCCAATCTCTCTCTTTATATGGGATCTCTCTGTACAGTAGATCTCTTTGTATACGGATCTATCTCTCTCTCCTTCTTTCTCACTTTTTATCTCTCTCCTTCCCTCTCTCTCTCCTTCTCTATTCTTCTATTTCTCTCTCTGCTTCTATCTCTCTCCTTCTATTTGTCGCTCTCTCCTCTTCAATTCTCTCTCCTTCTCAATCTCTTGCTCGCTCTCCTTCCCCCGTCTCTTTTTCTCTCTCTCTCCCTCTCTGGGATATCTATTTCTCTCTCCAGTAGATCTCTCTCTTTCTTTGATGTCAAATTCTCTCTGTATAGTAGACCTCTCCCTCTCTCTCTGTATAGCAGATCTCTCTCTCTCACTCTGTGTAGTAGATCTCTCCTCTCCATTTAGTAAATATATTTCTATATATGGGATCTCTGTGTGTAGTAGATCTCTCTCTCGCTCTCTCTCTCTAAACATGGGAAATCTTTCTGCACAGTACATCTCTCTCTGTATAATAAATCTCTGTGTACAGTAGATCTCTTTCTGTATAGTAGATCTCTCTCTCTGTGCACAGTAGAGCTCTCACTTTCTCTCAGTATATGGGATATCTCTGTGCAGTATAACTCTCTCTATTCCCCCAGTAGCTCTCAGCACTCTCCCTGTGCTCTCTCTATAATATTTTCCCTTTTATCCCTATATACAAGTATCTTCCTCGCTCTACAGTATTTCTCTCCCTCTCTGTATAGTAGATCTCTCTCACTTTGTCTCTCTGTACTTCTAAAAAGTGGTTCTTGCTCTCCGCTGGTCATGTGTAGTCACTCTACAACCACTGGCCCAGCGTGGTGTGACCCCTGAATGCTTCTCCCCGAGTGTCAGTCTGGGCCCGCCCCCTCCCAGCTCCTCAATCCTTCCATTCAACAGAGTGGCCAGCTCAGCCATCTGTGTGCGATTATCTGTGCGAAATGTGCACTGCTCAGGGGGCATCAGCTGGGGGGATCACTTCTGATGACTCCCGCTGTGTAGATCATCAGCTCCTCCTGCCCCCTGCTCTGTCAATGGAATGACATCATGGGGGGGGGGGGGGCGGGCAGGATAGCCAGGAGAGGAGACACAGCCTTGGCCACATAGCTGGAGATGAGCAGTGATTGCAGTCTTTGTTAGCCCTGTCCAGACCATGGTCGCCAATTTCCTCCTACTGTGCGGCCCAGTCAGCAACAAGCCATGGACCAGTACTAGTCTGCGGCCCAGGGGACTGGGCATGGCTGCCCTGGCCCACCAGGCGAATGCCCGGTGTGCCCTATGGCCAGTCCGGGCCTGGTCAGGATCCACACTAGGTGCTATGGATTGATGCAAGCATAATTTATAGGAGGGTATGCTTTGTTCAAAATGTTCAAAGGTTTACACTACTTTAAGACTGAATTCATTAGTGGCTCATGATTCACATTTTGAATGGTCTAAGGTTGTTGAATGTGTTCAGCGTTGTGACTGTTAATTTTTAACCTGTTTATGATTGATATAGAGCTAGGGGTTACAATTATAATGTGGAAACAAGGCAAGCATCAATGTGCTTACCTTTATAAACAACTGAAAAAATAATCATGACCATATATTCTCCTGCCAGGAAGCCTAAAAAACATAGCCACTTAGTCATTCCTTGTTATCAGAGTTTCATAATTTATAGCTGACATAAGTGGTGCAAAACTCAATTGGTCCTTATGATCCACCAAGAGCCCATGTTTTTCTAGAACAACAATAATCTCCTGAGAGTTTATATGGAAGACCGAGAAAATATACTATTAGCGGTCTTTGAGGACCAAAGCTGAACGCCACTATATTATATTAACACTTATGGAAGCAGCATCATTGATGCATGCCTTACAACTCTCTTGATCAATCATTAGTGAAATAATCAGTGTGATACTTAAAGAGATTCTAAAGGTATATGTTTAAATAACAAACATGTCATACTTATGTGCTCTGCACAATGGTTTTGCACAGAGCAACCCCAATCTTCCTCTTATTGGGTTCCCCGCCTGTGCTCCCAGTCCCTTCCCTGTCTAAATGCCCCCATAGCATGGCTGCTTGCTAAGGAGGCATTTGTGTCAACATGATCCCGAGCCACACTGTGTGTGTTCACTGACACACACAGCGCTGCTTGGCCCTGTCCCCTGCTCTCTCTTCATAGGCTGTGATTTAAAGCAGCTCCTACTGCTGCCTCCATGTCCAGTGAGGAGAGAGAGCACGGAGAGAGCCTTTGCTCTTGAACACAGCGCTGGATGGATATCGGGCTCAGGTAAGTATTTACATGTGCTGCAGGGGAGCAGAATACAGAAGGTTTTTTACCTTAACGCAGAGAATACAATAAGGTAAAAACCCTTCTGCCTTTAGAACCACTTTAAGCATTTAACTAGAAATGTAAAAACATACCCTAATGCCATTTGAGTAAAGGAGAAAACATTGAGAAACACTGTATGACAGGATGCCCTGTTAAAAAAAGTTCACAATGAGCTTAAGATAAGAGGAATGTTATAATAGAGGTCTAGTGAACCCTAATTTACAACCTTTATACGGTTTTCCTAAAAAAAAGAAAAAAAAATCCCTAATTTTTCTTTCACGTTTTCTAACAGGTTGATTATTCTAATGTGAAGAACAATTATTACAGTTAAAATTTCACTGCATAAGATCAAGTGACTTTGTAAAAGAAAATAAAAGCTCCCCTTTTAGCAGCTGTTACATCTCAAGAGTACTGGTTCTAGTAGTAAGCTTTAAAGGAATTGCAGAGAGCAGCAGAGATTTACTCTTTTAGGTAAAAGTTAGAGGCAGACAAATCTTCCCAATGTCTTTGCCAGGAGGCCAAATATGGTAAGGTATGCCCCCAACAAAGCTTGCTGTCTTGCCAGTAATAAAGGAATGAATTACAAGCAGAAAGGCAAACCTAACTAAAAAACTAGCAGGACAGTAATCGTATCTTTCTCTGTAGCATAGAATTCATTCCACCAGTGAAAATGCACAAGATAATAATGTGTAAAAAAGTATTTTGTAGGCTCTTATTTTACACTCTGCCAACAAAAACTGCATTTTGCTTTAAGTTTATTATATACTATTATGCACAATCGTTAGATTTCAACCTAAATATCTAGCATCTCTTTCTGGAGAAAATAAATAGGAAAAATTAATTGTGACCACTGAGAGTTTAGAGGCTATTTAAACATGATTTTGTAGATTTTTCTGATAGTTATTCTTGGACATATAATAGCTTTTTTAATGTACAACCCTGCTAAAAAAAATATGGTGATTGTCATTGCTGACCCGTTTTTTGAAAATGCTTGTGGTCAGATTAAAAAAAGACAAGGTATATATGTACTACAAGGAATAAACAGATGATTGTAAAATATATGTATAACCATAATAAATATGTGTGGTTACTAGTGTTGAGTCAACCCGGACTGTAACGTTCGGGTCCGTACCGAACTTTGGGGTGTCCGGGACCCGGACCCGAACACGGACGTTTCAAAAACGTTCGGGTTCTGGTAGTTGATCACGCATGTTGAATAGCTGCAGGGCAGCCAATCAACAAGCGTTTCACTGGTTTGCCTTTAGAAGTCATCACAGCCATGCCTACTAATGGCATGGCTGTGATTGGCCAGTGCATCATGTGACCCAGCCTCTATATGAGGCTGGAGTCACAGTGCTGCATGTCACATGCTCTTGGGTTGGTGTAGGGAGAGGAAGCTGCCGGCGTTTTTGTGAGGGACAGATTGCAGACATTTTAACATCTGATCCTGCATCCTGAGATTACTACTACTGTTGCTCTGAGGGACAGATTGCAGAAATTTGAGATTTCACATACTGCTGCTTTGAGTGACAGATTGCAGATCAAACCCTTCATAACACAACGATCAATACGATCGTACACAACGATCAGATTGTGGGATCGTACACAACGATCAGATTGTGGGAGTAATTTGAGATTTCACATACTGCTGCTTTGAGCGATCTGACTGCACTAGGTAGAGGCTTCTGCTAAGAGGGACAGATTATTGTTCAAAAATCATCTCCTAGTTCTAAAGGGAGAGGTTCTAGCTGCAGATGAAAGTGACACATTATTGTTCAAAAATCATCTCCTAGTTTATTTGATTTTAATTTATTTTCCCTATCCCCATTTTTTGTAGGGCACTTGCCCTACTCTTACCCCCATTTTACTCCCTTTTGCAGCCCTCTAGCACTTGCCAGGACTTTGTTACAGCCATTTTTGTGCCTAAAAGTTTGGGTCCCCATTGACTTCAATGGGGTTCGGGTTTCGGGATAATGTTCGGGCAACGTTCAGTGCCGAACCCGGACTTTTTCCCAAAGTTGGTTCGGACCCGCAGAACCCGAACGTCCAGGTGTTCGCTCAACTCTAGTGATTACATGTATCTATTTATGTATGTATACCCAGCATCAAAGAAAAGAAAAATTGCAAATAGAACCATTCAAATCTATTAGAAAGCAGACTCTCTACTTCACATTGGCAAGATCTGAAAACGGCTTTTTCACTCAGAGCTGACAAGATAGAAATACAAACATTGCTAACATGTTGCTACCATTTTTAATTTGTTTTAACCACTTCACCACCGGAAGGATTTCCCATGTTCGGCACTGCTTTGCTTTAACTGACAATTGCACGGTCATGCGACGTTGTACCCAAATTAAATTTGCATCCTTTTTTCCCCACAAATAGAGCTTTCTTTTGGTGGTATTTGATCACCTCTGCGTCATTTCTGATCACCGCTATAAACAAAAAAAGAGCGACAATTTTGCATTAAAAAACAATATTTCTTACTTTTTTGCTAAAATACAAATCCAAAAAAAAAAAAATATAAAAAAACAAATTCATTAATCGGTTTTGGCCAATTTATATTCTTCATAATATCTTTGGTAAAAAAAAAAATCACAATCGGCATTTATTGATTGGTTTGCGCAAAAGTTGCCGTGTTTCCAAACCATGAGAATTCATTTCTAGCGTTTTTACAATTTTTTTTATTTTCACTGGAAATGGCAGCGATCTGCGATTATTATCGCAGATCGCTGCCATTTCCAGTGAAATGGCAGCGATCTGCGATTATTATCGGGACTTTGATATTGGGGCGGACATGTCGGACATTTTTGACACTTTTTTGGGACCAATGATATTTATACAGTGATCAGAAATTTAAATATCCACTGATTACTGTATAAATGTCATTAGCAGTGAAGGGGTTAACCTGCAGGGGAAATCTAGGGCTTAACTGTGTTCCCTAGACGTGTAGCTGTGAGGGGGCTGGGCTACCATGGGCATAAGAGATCTAACTGATCCCAGTGACAGGGATCAGTAGATCTTTTAAATGCCCACTGACAGAGCGGGGAACCACCGTGTTTACATCGGCAGTTCCCCGTTCTTTCTCTCTGCCAGGTTATCACAGCTCGCCGGCGGACATCGGGTCCGCCTGAGCTGCGGGCACACTCCTGCAGAGTGCGGCGGGCACAAGAACGCGTTGTTTCCTCCGCAATAGCACTTCACCGCAAGTGCTTGGATAAATGGATGTCCACTCACCAAAAATACCTGATTTTGTAGAGTGAGTAAGAATATGGCTTGTGTTTGTACACCAGAGATCCTGGACTCATATTTCTCCCCTGTTTCAATCCTCCAATGAAGGCTGAGGATACACCGACAAGCTCTCCCAAAAACAAGGGACAAATATATGGTGTAGTAGGTCAAGAAAAAGGAGCCTTACAGGACATTAGGCAAAATTATCACTCACATATGTTTGTACCATGCCTGGTACTAGGGGTCTATAGCACGAATGGACGTATGGATTGCACGTGTGCCAGCGTGCATGCCACGCCTCGTTGTGGCTCTTGTAGTCAGATCAGGGTCACCTATGGGACTCGAATATGATTGGTCCCCGCTTCGACATATGTTTCGCCGTTAAGCGTCATCAGGAAGTGAAAAAGAGGCCCTGTCATTCTGTCTTTTTAGGGCAAAGTGACGGGTTCTCATTAAAGTTCACTCCCAACCTAATAATCACTTTCACAGTGCTCCCCCACGGCTCCTTCCTCTGTTGCAGCCACTGCAAAATACCCAGTGTTGGGTATGGGAGAGCATATGCCCTGCTTCCATGATGCAATGCTTAGCCCTAGCAGCCAATTACCATGGGTTGCAGGAGAGAAAATTGCTTAATTCCCCCATCAACACAGAGAATGATAATGTGGGAATCCCTCCTGCCGGGCCATTGTCTTCTCCCCAACAGGGGAAGTCGGGAGAAGACAGTGATTATAGTAGCCCCTAGCTACCAGCAGGCTGGTTGTACCTAAGTTGATTGATCGATCAACTTGGTACATTCAGCCTGCCCATTAACGGTTCCTGCTGAACCGGCCGAAATTCGAGCCATGTATGGCCGGCCTTATTCTGAGCCAGTGGCACACTAGCTAGTAAAGTGGGGATCAGCATGAGTGTTCTGGAGACTGCATCTTTAAAAGCCAGCCATAATAGCTACCGTATATATGACCATATGTTTACTGTAATTTTCTTCCTGACACATATACATGGCAGAATACTCATGGGTAACTCTACCCTCTCCAATCTGTTAGGGCTGCCTACTCTACTATACAAATAAAACAATGACCCCGGCAACATTTTCTAAAAAACTAGCCACCAAGATGAGTCAAGGGAAAGGGGGATCCTATGTTGCCATGCATATACTGTGTCAAGAAACGCAAATTACTGATAGGCAAGTATACACATTTCTGGTTATCCTCACATTAGCATGGCAGCATACTCATGGGACAAAACTAGCACATGGAGAAAACAAAAGAGAGGATAATGAATAGAAAATGTGTTAAAAAGATCATGTTTTCAGAAGACTGAAGTACGGATCTACCAAACCCCACGGAGGTAAGGGCAGCAGGATCCATCCTGTATTGAATTAGGATCGTGAAACGTGTCAGTACGTGACCTCAATTTTTAATGACTTCTACCTTATGGACCTGGGGTTTGATTAGGCCCTGCCCTATGGTGTATCCTAGATACCGGGGCACTTTCAACCCTATGGCACACTGCTTTGGGTTTACGGCTAAGCCGGCTTTTCTAATGCAGTTTATGACAGCCTGGACTTTGGGTAGGTGACCTTCCCAATCTGTGCTCCAGATAACCACATCATCTAGATAGGCTGCAGAATAGCATTGATGTGGGCTAAGGATCTCATCCATCATCTGCTGGAATGTAGCGGGAGTTCCATTCAACCCAAAGGGCATCCGCACATACTGCCATAATCCCTCAGGTGTTGCAAAAATGTTTTTTTCTGATGCTTCCTCTGTCAAGGGAACCTGCCAATACCCTCTAGTGAGATCCAGAGTGGTGATGCACCTGGCGTGGCTCAACTAATTCATCAACCTGGGGCATGGGATATGTATCAAACTTTGACACCTCACTCAGTTTCCGGAAGTCATTGCAAAATCTTAAGGACCCATCTGGTTTGGGTACCAAGACCATAGGACTACACCATTCACTTTTGGACTTCTCTATCACCCCGAGGTCGAACATCCTCTGAACATCCTCTGAACTTCCTCGGCTACTGCCTGTCTGCGGGCCTTTAGGAATACTATAAGGCTTAAGCTGCACTCGAACCTTGGTGTCAGCGACAATGTTATGTTTAATTACATTTGTGCAGCTGGGAAAGTCTGAGAAGAAATCTTTATTGCACTGTAGAAACTCCCTCACCTCCTGCTTTTGGGACACTGACATAGACTCTGGTATCTGAACCTCACTTATGCCTTCCTCTTTTTTAAGTGGCTGATCACCCAGGGCTAGGAGAGCTTCCCTGTCTTTCCATGCTTTAATTAAATTTACATGATAGATCTGCTCTTTCTTCCGCCTGTCTGGTTGGTATACCTTATAGTTTACCTCCCCAACCTTTTCCAGTATTTCATAGGGTCCTTGCCACTTAGCTAGGAACCTATTTTCCACCTTGAGGACTAAAACAAGTACACAATCTCCCGGGTGGAAAGTTCGAACCTTTGCTGACCTATTGTACACTCAACTCTGTGCTTCCTGGGCTTGCTGCATGTGTTCTCGAACAAGGGGCATTACTGAGGTAATTCTATCCTGCATGGCTAAGATATGTTCTATGACACTCCGGTAGGGAGTAGTTTCAGTCTCCCAGGTTTCTTTAGCGATATCCAGCAACCCTCGGGGATGCCTCCCATACAAAAGTTCAAAGGGTGAGAACCTGATGGAAGACTGGGGGACCTCTCTAGTTGCAAACAACAAATGTGACAGAAGACAACCCCAGTCTCTACCATCTTTTTAGTCACCACCTTCTCTAGCATACTCTTGAGGGTTTTGTTAAACCGTTCTACTAAACCATCTGTCTGAGGGTGGTAAACTGAAGCATGCAGATGCTTAATATTGAACAATTTGCACAACTCTTTCATTACCTTTGACATAAAGGGAGTCCCTTGGTCAGTTAGAACCCCCTCTGGGATCCCAGTATGTGTAAACATGTGGAATAACTCTTTGGCAATCTTTTTGGAGGAAGTGTATAATGGAACAGCCTCAGGATAGTCCATGACTACTAGGATGTACTGATAGCCTCTAGCAGACTTAACTACTGGCCCTATCAGATCCATAGCAATTCAGTCAAAAGGAACCTCAATCACAGGCAATGGCACCAGTGGGCTATGTTAATGGGGCATAGGAGCTGCCTTTTGACACTCAGGGCATGACTCACAATAGTTTCTTACATTACCATGTATTCCGGGCAAAAAGAAATGCTGTAAAATACATTCTTTGTTTTTTTCATAGGCTAGGTGAGCCCCCCAGGGGATGTGTATGGACCAGGTTCAACACTGTCCTCCTATAAGGGCCAGGCACCACGAATTGTTCAACAAACTCTCCCCGAATTATGTCAACCCGCTACAACATGTCATGGTTAACCACCATATGAGGAAATACACTCTCCAGGCTTATACAAGAGTAGGATCCTCTAACTGGGTGGCCCCAAAGTTGTCCCGAGAGACCTCTAGCTCCGGCACACTGGGCAACTCTAGGGTCTCAGGGGTCACCTCAGGTTCACCCACATAGACTACTAGGGGAAAAGACACATTTTCATCAGGGGTCCCCCCTACAGCATTTTCATCAACCTTTGGTACAAAGGGGTTAGGGTTCCCCCCTGCTGTCCCGTTAGAAAGTCCAGGTTCAGGACTCTTATCCTTCCCACAGCAGAGTTCCTGGAACAATGGAAAGTCTCTCCACAGTATTACACAGTGCAATAGGATAGGGGACACAGCCACTTCATGGCAAACAGATCCTGAGCTGGTTTCAAAGGTCAACAGCGCTGTGGGGTACTTCTTACAGTCACCATGTACACATACCACTCCTACCTGATGCTGCGTCAGCTGTTCAGGGTCCACTAGCCGGGTATGGACCAGGGTGACCAGGCTTCCAGAGTCCAGGAGGGCAAGAACACTTTTCCCCCTTATCTTTACAACAGAGCTCGGCATGTTCGAATCAGCGACCAGGCCCGGGCGAGCAAACGGGGACATGCATCAAACTACATCACATTCCATAGGCTCAGGGTTCAAGGGACACTTGGCAGCGATGTGACCCCACTCACTGCACCAACACTGGCGATGACCACAGGTTCCTCTGGGGCTTCCCAGACAGAGTCTTTCAACAGGGGGTGATGCTCCGATCATTCTCGCCGCCCTTTCAGGACTTCCTCTTTTCGGCTTTACCAACTGTGTTCATGGGGTTGACCGGGTGGTGACAGGAGGGGTCTTTTGACCATCAGGGATCTTGAAACTGCAGACCCTGCAACCAGGTCCTCTGCCGCAAAGTACGCACTTGTGCCTCTGTTGCCTGAGCCAGGCCAGCCACTTAAGCCCCAGTTGCCTTTCTAGACTGTAATATATTTCCATTTCAAGCCTAAAATTATCATTTTCACATGACAGAATCAACAACGATATGAGGAAAGATGTGATTGTATGGTCAAAATTTTTAGACAATTTCTACTGTAAGTCAGTGCAGCCATAAACCCAAACACGTATGAATTACACAGGTTCTGAGGCTAATTTAATGGAGATAAGGCACCAAGTGAGTTTAACCCCTTCCACACCGCACGTAGTATATTTACTGCAGCAGTGTGGACGTGTCCTGCGAATCACCATAAATAAACAGCGATTTGCGGAGTGGCCGCTAGGGGGCATGCATGCGTGCGTGCCCGCCGCACTCCGGAGGAGTGTGCCCGCGACTTGATGTAGACACGGCGGTTCCCCACTCTGTCAGTGGGGACATAAGAGATCTACTGATCCCTGTCACTGGGATCAGTTAGATCTCTTATGCCCATAACGGCCCAGCCTCCTCACAGTTAGAACACTCCCAGGGAACACAGTTAACCCCTTCACTACCCCCTGCAGGTTAACCCCTTCACTGCCAATGACATTTATACAGTAATCAGTGGACATTTAAATTTCTGATCGCTGTATAAATGTCATTGGTCCCAAAAAAGTGTCAAAATGGTCCGATATGTCCACTGCAATATCGCAGTACCGCTAAAATCACAGATCACCGCCATTACTAGTAAAAAATAAATAAATAAATAAAAACCCCATAAATTCTCATCATCCGTAAACGCGGCAAATTTTGCGCAAACCAATCAATAAATGTCCATTGCGATTTTTTTTGCCAAAAATATGAGGAAGAATATAAATCGGCCAAAACTGATGAAAAAAATGTTTTTTAATATATTTTTTTTTGATTTGTATTTTAGCAAAAAGCAAGAAAAACTGGTTTTTTTGCAAAATTGTCACTTTTTTTGTTTATAGCGGTGATCAAATATCACCAAAAGAAAGCTCTATTTGTGGGAAAAAAGGACACACATTTTGTTTTGGTGCAATGTCGCATGACCGCACAATTGTTAGTTAAAGCGACGCAGTGCCGAATCGCAAAAAGTGCTCTTGTCATGGTCCTGGCGGTGGAGTCTGTCTTAGCAGGGAACAACCACTCTTACACACCCGATTCGGGGACCCCTGGTAGTGTAGACAGGAAGTCCCAGAGTGCGGGATGGCACGAGGGCTGGATGGTCACTGGTGGTGATGTGAGGCTCCAGATGATCGTGCAGACTGAAGGATGGTCGTGCAGGCTGGGTCAGAGAGGCACAAAAGGGACAGGCAGAAGAGTAGTCAAAGTCCAAGCTGGGTTCGTTCACGGGCTGGCGGCAAAGGTGCAGAGGGGTCAGACAAGCGGATAAGCAGCAGGTTGGGACAAGCCGGGTCGGTACACAGGGACAGGAACAACACAGGATGCAGGTTTCAGGCAGAAGCTCACAGGTACTCAGACGCTGTAGAATGGACAGGTGCAGGAAGATTAAATAGGCCGTTTGGCACCGTTTCCGGCACAGGCGCACGCACGGGAGCGTGCGTGCGCGTGTGAACGGCAAAAAAGTCCACAAGGGGAGCCAGACTTCAATAGGCCAGTCTTTTCCTAACACTGCCCCCCAAGGGGCAGCCTCCAGATGCCCAACTTGGCCAGCTGGGCGGGATTGTTATCCTTAAAGGTTTGGTTGCACTCGTCGGCATGGAGGTTGGTTTCAGGCTCCCATGAGCTCTCTTCTGGCCCGTAGCCCTTACACTTTACCAAATACTGGACCCCGCCACCCCTTCTTCAGCAGTCAAGTATCAACTCCACCTCAAACTCCTCTGCTCCATCAATCAGGACGGAGGCCGGGGGAGCTACAGCTCTATCTGGAAAAGGATCCGGGGCCACCGGCTTCAGTAAGGACACATGGAATACCGGGTATATCCGTAAGGACAGGGGGAGCTCCAACTCAAAAGATACCTGCTTGATTTTCCTGCCAACTGGGAAAGGACCTATGAAACGAGGGCCCAGCTTTTTAGATGGGCAAGCAAGCCTCAGGTTCTTGGTTGAGAGCCAGACCTTGTCACCGGGCTGGAGGTTAAGCTCACCCTGTTTCTTCTTGTAAAAGGCCGCTTTGGTGACCTCTTGTGTCCGGAAAAGTGTGTCCTGCAAGAGCTTCCAATTGGCCTGAACAAATTGTGCAGAGGCATGTGCTGCTGGTACCACGGTCTCCATTGCCATTCTCGGGAGAACGGTGGGGTGGAACCCATAGTTAGCCCAAAAGGGGGTTTGTTTGGTGGCGGAGTGCACCGAATTATTGTAGGCGAACTCCGCCAGGGGTAGCAACATGCACCAGTTGTCCTGAGAGTAGGTGGAAAAGCAGCCGAGGTATTGCTCCAACGTCTAGTTTGTCCTTCGGTCTGGCCATTGGTCTGGAGGTGATAGGCGGTGGAAAAGGACAAATCAATTTCCAGGGTAGCGCAGAGAGCCCTCCAGAACCGAGAGGTGAACTGCACCCCCCGGTCAGATCTATATTCACAGGCAGACCGTGCAGCCGGATGATCTCTCTGATAAAGACTTCTGATGTCTCTTTCGCTGTGGGTGTGCCCTTCATAGGGAGAAAGTGAGCCATCTTAGTCAGTCTGTCAACCACCACAAAGATGGTTGTGTATCTTTTAGCAGGGGGCAACTCACAATGAAGTCCATGGAGATCTTGGACCATAGTTAGTCCGGGATATGGAGAGGTTTCAGGAGGCCCAGGCTCTGGTTTTGTCTGAATTGCTTCTGGCACAGGTAGCACAAGAGCGGACATAAGCTAGACAATCTTCTGAAAGCAGTGGCCACCAGAATGGGCGCAGAATCAGCTCTGCAGTTTTCCTGGAGCCGCAATGACCGTCAAGTTTGTGGTCGTGATGGACCTTGAGGACAGCAGGGCGTAGCTCCAGAGGGACGTAAATCTGATTGTGATGCCACCAGAGACCATCTTTTCAGGTGAGTCCTTGGGCCGGGGGTGCAGGCGAGCAGATAGAGCTTCTCTGGATTTGCGAGAGCAAGTCATTCTGAGTAAGTAAGAAGTTCCTGGGCTGAAGAATGGTGTCAGGAGGAGTAGGTGTTCCGAGTTCCGAGTACATGCGGGACAAGGCATCCGGTTTACTGTTCTTTGACCCAGGGTGGGTGATAAAATCATAAAAACAGACTCTCAAACAGCTCTTTTTGAAAAGCATTCACAGTGCTGGAGTGGGTTTCGACCGTACAACCGTCTCCTGCTGGTAACCTGGATGGACTAGCTGACGCGTTTCAAGGCCGTGGCCTCTTCATAAGAGCCTGGCTTGCTACGTCTGAGCCTCAGATTTATATGTCACACAGTCTGCGCTGATGGGGGTGTGTGTCAGATGGAACTGGAACCGGGAGGAAAAGAGTGCCCAGCGGGCCTGGCGAGGTCGGAGTCTCTTGGTGGTGCGGAGATACTCCAGGTTTTTATGGTCCGTATATATCAGAATCGGGTGCTGGGCTCCCTCCAACAGATAGCGCTATAACTTGTAATGGCCCAAACGAGTCCAGAAAGCAGTCTTCCACTCATCTCCCTCTCTGATGCGGATAAGATTGTAAGCCCCTCTGAGATCAAGTTTAGTAAACACGGTGTCCGACCCAAGCCTTTGGAAGAGCTCCGGAACAAGCGGGAGAGGATATCGGTTTTTGACCATCATCCGGTTCAGCTCACGATAATCTATACAGGGACGAAGGGAGTGGTCTTTCTTCTCAACAAAGAAAATGCCAGCCCCAGCGGGAGAGGTAGAAGGTCTGATGAACCCCTTGGCCAAGTTGTCGTCCAGGTATGTTTTGAGAGCAGCCAATTCTGGTTCAGATAGTGGGTAGAATCGCCCAAAGGGTACCTCCGTGCCCGGCAGCAACTCTATGGGGCAATCGTAAGGTCTGTGTGGAGGGAGTTGGTCTGCCCCCTTCTTACTGAAGACATGCAGGTATTGGTGGTACACTGGAGGCACTGCCTTGTGGGTTTCAGGATCTAGCTCAGAGTCCAAACTAAGAAGAGCGGAACCTACGTTTCGGGAGGGAAGCAGGCAGTGTTGGCCACAGTACGGAGAAGGAAACTGAATAAGTCCGGAGGACCAGTCTATGCTGGGGCTATATGCCCAGAGCCAAGGCAACCCCAGGATGATGGGGAACAGGGGAGACGTTATGACGTCAAGAGTCAGGAGCTCCTGGTGCCCTTCGGCGGTGGATACGGGAATTGGTTGGGTCTCCGTTGTTACCTGGCCTGATTTGATGGCCGTTCCATCAACCAAACGAATGGTCATCTTATGGGCTTTGGAACACAGAGGCACCTGGTGTAGTGTAGCAAAGGCTTGGTCCACAAAGCAACTACATGCCCCTGAATCAATAATTGCGGGGACTTGGACTCTCCCTCTGAGCAACTGTAAAGAGACAAGGAGAGTCAGGTGAGATGAATGGTGATTGGCAGATGCGGTTTCCAAGCTCGCCTGGTGGCACCACTTACCGGCTTTGGCAGGGCAAGTCCTCACCATGTGTCCAGGTTCACCGCAGTAGAGGCACAGGCTGAGCGCCCGGCGCTTTTTTTTTTCCTCTGGAGTGAGAGATGGGCGTAGAAGGCCAATCTGCATGGGTTCTGATCCCTCTGTTGGCGCGGGTGGCACTGGTACAGGAGCCACATGGCTGGGGACCCAAGGCATCATCCAGGTTAGACGGGGTCCTGCGGAAGTGCCAGTAAACCGCTCGGCTTGGCGTTCCTTGAGCCAGTCAATTTGAATGGCCAGGTTAATTAATGATTCCAGGGTGCCTGGCACCCCGACATGGGCAAGTTCATCTTTCAATGGCTCAGAGAGCCCTAGGCGAACTGATAGCTGAGTGCTGCGTCATTCCAATCAGTGTCAGCACTCCAGCTCCAGAACTCAGCCACATAGTCCTCTGAGGCATGCTGACCCTGCTGCAGCGTATGCAGGGTGGCTTCTGCAGTAGCTGCAAGGTGGGGGTCCTGGTACAGCTTGGCCATGGTGTCAAAGAACCCTGTAGGGTAGTCACTTCGGGTGCCCACTGTTCCCAGAGTCAATGAGCCCATGTCTGCGGTTCTCCTTGCAACAGGGAGATCACCAGGCCCACCATGGTGGCTTCCAAGCAAAAGGTGCGGGGCTGTAGACAAAAATACAACTCGCACGAGCTGTGGAAGGCCCGGAACTTGCTTCAATCCCCTGCAAACTTGTCAGGTAAGGGGACCTTAGGCTCTGATGGCAGAGCCACAATGGTGCGACCTGCTGCCGCTACACTTCCGGATGCAGATGGCGCGGAGAGTTCACGCACTTGTTCCTACAGCTGGGTGTAGCCATCCTGCAAGTTCTTTACGGCTTGTGTGAGCCCGGCCAAGTGGACGCACAGCTCGTCCATGGCAGAGGGTGTTCCCTGTGCAGACTCAGACATGGCTGTTTGTTACTGTCACGGTCCTGGCCGGTGGAGTCTGTCTTAGCAGGGAACAACCACTCTTACACACCCGATTCGGGGACCCCTGGTAGTGTAGACAGGAAGTCCCAGAGTGCGGGATGGCACAAGGGCTGGATGGTCACTGGTGGTGATGTGAGGCTCCAGATGGTCGTGCAGACTGAAGGATGGTCGTGCAGGCTGGGTCGGCAACTGGCGGGTCAGAGAGGCACAAAAGGGGCAGGCAGAAGAGTAGTCAAAGTCCAAGCTGGGTTCGTTCACGGCCTGGCGGCAAAGGTGCAGATGGGTCAGACAAGCGGATGGTCGTAGATAGCCGGGGTCGGTGCAGGCGGATAGGTAGCAGGTCGGGACAAGCCGGGTCAGTACACAGGAACAGGAACAACACAGGAAGCAGGTTTCAGGCAGGAGAGCTTTAGCTCACAGGTACTCAGACGCTGTAGAACGGACAGCACCTGTTGACAGGTGCAGGAAGCTTAAATAGGCCGTTTCGCCCCGTTTCCGGCGCGCGTATACGCGTGTGAATGGCCAAAACGGCAAAAAAGTCCACAAGGGGAGCCAGACTTCAATAGACCAGTCTTTTTCTAACAGCTCTGGTCCTAAAGGGGGAAATCCTTCCGGGGGTGAAGTGGTTAATTACCACCTTAATCAGCCTCAGAACCTGTGTAATTAATATGTGTTTGGTTTTAGGCTGGGTTCACACTATCCGACACAAAAACGGTCAGACTTTTGATCCTACTTTGCCCTGCAACATCGGTCCTACTTCTTTCTTACTTTGGTCCTACTTCCATCCGACTTGAATGAACAAAATAAGATTTTGCTCCGACTTTGAGATAGCGACTTGTCCTTTGACCAATCAAAACAATCCCAGTGTGAGATAAATTCCTTTTACTGCTGCTGTAATCACCAAGTCGGATGTCACAAGTCGGATGGTTAGAACAAGGATCCGACTTTGTTCCTACTTCAATGATATTCAATGGGTTAAAGTAGGACCAAAGTCGGACCAAGGTAGTACAGGAACCTTTTTCAAAGTCGGACCGACTTGTGTCGAACCAGTTAAGATGGCTCTCATAGGGAAACACTGATTTGATGACGTAATGCGACTTGTGCTCACAATGTCGGTCCGTTTGTCGGACTAGTGTGAACCCAGCCTTAAAGGGATGAGATGGCAGCCCTAATAGCCATATAGAGTTGTTTTAGACAGCATATTCGATCTCTTCATGGATGTTGCAGGAACTCTTGGATTTGCTGCAATCTGGAATGAACTTTAGTATATACCATAGCTATAAAAACGGGGGCTATTTAAATATATAGTTTTTTTTATTATTATTATTATTATTTTTATACAGGATTTATATAGCACCAGCAGTTTGTGCAGCGCTTTACAAAATTGAAGGCAGACAGTACAGTTACATCACAATTTGGTACAAGAGGAATCAGAGGGCCCTGCTCGTTAGAGCTTACAATCTAAGAGGGAGGGTCAATTGATACAAAAGGTAAAAGCTGTGGGAGATGAGCTGATGTAGAAAGAAAGAGTATTAGGTAGGCAGGACAGGATTCTTTAAAGAGAAAGGTTTTCAGGGATCGTCTAAAGATGGATAGATTAGAAGACAGTCGGACTGATTGGGGTAGGGAGTTCCAAAGGATCGGAGAAGCTCTCGCGAAATCTTGGAGGCGAGCATGGGAGGAGGTGAGAAGTGAGCTAGAGAGCAGGAGGTCTTGAGAGGACCGAAGAGGGCGGCTTGGTTGGTATTTTGAGACTAGGTTAGAGATGTAGCTGGGGGCAGAGTTGTGGATGGCTTTGTAGGTTATTGTTAGTACTAATTTTATACGTTGGGTGAGTGGAAGCCAGTGGAGAGATTGCCAGAGAGGGGTGGAGGACACTGAGCGGTTGGCAAGGTAGATAAGTCTTGCAGCAGCATTCATTATTGACTGAAGGGGGGATAATGTATGCAAAGGTAATCCAATGAGGAGAGAGTTGCAGTAGTTGAGGCGAGAGATAACCAGAGAGTGAATTAGAAGCTTGGTGGTGTCATTGGTTAAAAAGGGGCGTATTCTAGCAATGTTGCGTAGGCTGAGGCGGCATGATTTGGACAGGGATTGGATGTGGTCTTGAAAGGACAGTTCAGAGTCTAGCGTTACCCCGAGCACCCTGGCATGTGGGGATGCACAAATAGTTGTGCCATTGACCTTAACAGAGAAGTCAAGGGAAGGGGCACGTGGGGGAGGAAATATAATGAGCTCAGTTTTAGATAGATTCAGTTTGAGGAAGTGCTGTGACATTCAGGCTGATATGTCTGTTAGTAAGGCAGTGATCTGTGAGGAGACTGATGGGGTGAGCTGAGGGGTAGAGAGATAGATTTGAGTGTCATCGGCATATAAATGATAGCGGAAGCCATGGGAGGTTATCAGCTGACACAGGGAGGACGTGTAGATCGAGAATAGTAGGGGTCCAAGGACAGAACCTTGGGGGACCCCAACGGTGAGAGGAGTTGGAGAGGAGGAAGTGGAGTTGTAAGTGACACTGAAGGTGCGGTGAGATAGGTAAGATTCAAACCAACAGAGAGCACAGCCATGGAGACCAAGCAAATTGAGATTTTTGAGGAGGAGGGGGTGATCAACTGTATCAAAGGCAGCGGAAAGGTCCAAGAGCAAGAGTATGGAATAATGACCGTTGGTTTTTGCTGTTAGCAAGTCGTTTGTGCGTTTTAGGAGGGCCGTTTCTGTGGAGTGGTGTGGACGAAATCCCGGCTGAAGGGGATCAAGAAGGTTGTTTTCAGTGAGGTGGTCACTCAGTCGGTTGTAAACTAAACGTTCAAGGATTTTGGAGGCAAAAGGGAGTAAGGAGATTGGTTTTAGGTTGTTAAAATTGGTGGGGTCCAGTGTGGCCTTTTTTGGTATGGGAGTGACTAGTGCATGTTTTAGAGGGTTGGGGAAGATGCCAGTAGAGAGGGAGAGGTTGAAGATATGAGTTAAAGAGTGTAGGATAGAGTTAGAGGGTGACTGTAGTAGTTGAGAAGGAATGGGGTCTAGGGGGCAGGAGGTTAGGTGGGCGTTAGAGAGAATTTTAGTGACTTCCTCTATGGTAGCTGGGTTAAATGAGAGCATTGATTGTGCAGGAGGACAAAGAGTATGAGGGGGGTGAGAAATCTGTAGAGAGGAGATCTCGAGACAAATTGTATCAATCTTATTTTTAAAGTGATAAGCAATCTCCTGGGCAGTAAGCAAGTTGGTGCGTGGAGGTAAGGGAGGACGAAGTAGAGTGTTAAAGGTAACAAAGCATTGACGGGGGCTCCGTGAGAGGATGTTGATAAGAGTGATAAAGTAGGTCTGTTTGGCAGTGTGGAGGCAGGAATGGTATTGTTGGAGGGCAGATTTATATTGGCTAAAATCTTGCTGTGACTTAGTTTTATGCCACAGACGCTCAAGAGCGCGGCTCTTTTTTTTTAGGCTTCTGGTATCGTCTGTCTGCCTAATAAGATGGTGATCAGAGAGAGGAAAAGGAATGTTGGAGAGGTTGCACGGAGTGCATAGGTAGGAGAATATGAGGTCAAGGCAGTTGCCATCAGTGTGAGTAGAAGCATGTGTCCATTGTTTTAGGTCAAAAGAAGAGGTTAGCCTCAGAAAGTTAGAAGTAGCAGGAGTTTCAAGATTAGCAGGGATGTTGAAGTCACCAAGAATGATTGTTGGAATTTCAGAAGAAAGAAAGTAAGGTAACCAGGCAGAAAAGTCATCAAGGAAGCTTGATACCGGTCCAGGAGGCCGATAGATAACAGCAATTCTCAACGAAACTGGAGAAAATAAGCGAATACAGTGAGCTTCAAATGAGGAGAGGGACAGAGAGGGGGGTGGATGAAGAACTTGAAAATTGCTTTGAGGGGATAGGAGGATTCCAACACCCCCTCCTTTTCATCCAATAGGCCTGGGAGAGTGAGTCCACAGGAGACCACCATGGGAGAGGGCAGCCAAGGAAGATAAGTCAGAATCTTGAAGCCAAGTCTCTGTAATTGCAAGTAGGTTGAAGGAGTTTGTGATAAATAGGTCATGGACAGTGGTAAGTTTGTTACAGACAGAGCGGGCATTCCAAAGGGCACAGGAGAAGGGGAGGCTGGTTCTAGGCAGAAGAGGAATAGAAATTAAATTGTGTGGATTGCGCCTGCTGTCAGAGGATTGGGGGTGTCTGGTATGTTGTCCAAAGGTAAATGATGGTGGTCCTGGATTTGGGGAAGTATCTCCAGAAGTTAGGAGAAGCAGAAGGGTGAGAGAGGTCATATGGGAGTGTCTTATGTGGGGGGACATTTCCCAGTGTACTGGAGGTTCTACTGGTATGTGGGTTCAGAATAGCAGGAGCTGATGAGTGCAGTAATAAGGAGAAGAAAGGAGTGAGGGTGATATATATAAGTGGTGGGGTGGAGAGGAGGGGTGAAGGAGAGAGAGTTTAAAGAGGGAGGATACAACTGTGAGAAGAAAAGGTAGGTAGTGCATGATACAGAGTGGGAGATTTAGTCAGACAGGATGAGTGATGAAGAGGTTCTATGAGGAATCAGGTCACCTGTAGTCTGTTCATAATTGAAGTATAGATAAGAAAGCAAAATAAGCAACACAGTGATATGGGCAGAGGCAAAGAGTTTGAAAGCAGCAAGGATTACCATCTAAAACCGAGCAAACAGTGGATCATAAGCAGAAAAGTTGGGAGTTTGAGTGCAGCAAGGAATACCGTCTTTTCAGAGGGGAGCAGAGTTCTTGCATGTTTGACCAGCTTTAGTTATCCTGCTTTCGTTAAACTGCGACGGTCAAACTGCGCACCACTCATGATAGAGCCACTCAGGATAGAGATGTGCTGTCTACGCCGTGCCCCTGGTCTGCGCCTCCCCATAGACTGCTTTCAATTTGTAGGGACCTTTAGAAGGCATGCAATTCTCAATTGAGCATTATAGGGTCTTTAGAGCTTTTCCTATTCTAGTTGCCAGTAAATTCTGGGAAGACAATTTCAAGAACAGAATATTTTTTTGGACAGGCAGCTAATATTGTTGCAAAAAAATGCTTCTCATGAAAATCTCTGCCAGTCATTGATTCATTCGGATATTTGGTGTATAACTGCCTTAGCCTATATATTTATATAAAAGCAAAGTGCATTCTAGTAAAAGATGATAAGCTGACATACTTTCTCTCTTTTGATTTCAGATAGAGTGCTTCCATGCTTTGATGCCAGATGAGATTCTAAAAGGAGTAGCATACCCACATCACTTATGGGATCTATTTGCTGACAAGATTAAAAATATATGTCACCTTCTACTTGGGCTGGAAATTCTTCTGCTTGAATGTTGTGGCTGTCCTTTCAAAAGTCTAATAATGAGAATACATCTATCTTCTCTGAAATCCTAGTTTCATCATGTCCAAGTATTTTAATGGAGGGTCCTGGTCATTTTTTGTGAAGCTGCGAAATCTCCAGGACGCATCAGTGTTTTTATAGGCTCTCAAAGGTTGCAAAAGAGACAACATTGGAGTTGACAGTGAGATCTCTTGATATCACTTCCAATCTATGTTATGTCATATTATTACAAAAACACAAATGGCCTAATGTAGCGCTACTCTGGAAGGAGCTGCTGGAAATTGCCCAGGTTCTTTTTCCCAGTAGTTTCCCCACAGCCAGGCACACGGTCACAGTCACTTTTTGGCTTAATAACAAGTCCAGGGGTGTTCTTTTTGGTGGTTTTAATTTCTGGGCAAATGGGATAAGGATGGAGGGATTGAGTGGGATACTCCAAAAAGAACAAGATGAAGACAGCAAATTTCCTTCTGTAGAACTGAACCAAAAGTCCTTGCAAAAGCAAACTGTAGACTTGGCTTTGTAGTAGAAGCAGTTAAAAGTACAAAAGCTTCTTTCTTTTATGAGAGCAGAGTCCCTTCACACATAACTAAATAGACTGAGATCCTCAGGACACCAGCCGATGTCCCCTTTACACAAACACACAGACAATTCTAGCACCAGACTGGTGGCAGCACCCCAAAAGTGTCTAAGATCTCTTACAGTGTACATGTTTACAATAAGGACTTAATATTGTGTGGACTCACAGCACAGAGTACAAGTCACTTTATTTATTTATATTTTTTGCAATATTATACAACACACTTTTATTGTATCCCGTTCTTTCAAAATTCACCATGTTTGTGTTTGCACATACTTTATTATTTTATTCATTGATTGTAGCACTGCACCATTTATTCAGTTAGTTTTGGTCTATTTTATGCATTTAGGAGCAGCTGCTGGGGTAAGGGAGAAGATAGGGTTAGTGTTGATTGTGTATATTTACGTGATTTATATTGAGGGAGGATAAAAGAGTTACCATTCATGGCTCAGTTTACATGCCTATTGTGGTTCTGATAGTAGAATCAAAATAATAGGTAGGATTTTGGCCCACTTTTCTTGACATTATAATTGTCCCTCTCCACAGGACCTCTCTGCTAATGTACCCTCTGATGACTTATATCCATTATGTCCAATTTTCTGTACCTTATCCCTGCATTCGAATCCAGCCCACAAGTTGCTTATGGTTATGGGTTTGTACCTGTATGGGTCACAGTGGATAAGATTTCCCCCCATGGACTTCCTGTTGTGTCGGCGTGACCTTTCACACCGGTGGGAGAGTGGTCTCCCGACTTCCCACCCTTAGTCCACCCTGAACCCCTTTTATTATATTAAGTTTATCACCTCCACCGTGGCTTTCAGGCTATCTATGTTGTTTTAGATAATGTGTGGGGATGCCCCGGATAATGTGGGCTGCCAGGTCCAGCTGTCCGCCCTCTTGCAGCTGACTGCCTGGGAGGTGACACCTTGATGCACAGTTAGCGAGGGCACCTTACTGTGACACACAGCCTCATCCTCTGGGACCTCCTCTTTCTCGCATTATTTAATTTGCATACTTTCCTAGACTGGGAGAGGGTTCCTTTTTGGGATATTGTTCTCCCTTGGACTCATAGGCTTGCCAACCCCCTGCATGCCTGTTAGTGGCTCTTTCTGTTGACCCCATGGCACCATGTGTGGCTGCTGGAAACCCTCACCACATATATGCCTCTTCTATGAGGTCCTTACCTTCCTCAAGCAGTAGGAGGGGATGCATCAATCATCCCCTAGATTGATGGCACTGAGGTGGGGTCTGGTACAGGGAGACTGTGTCCCATGACTGCAAAGTACTTAAGTTGATTGATTTATAACTTTGTGTTTGTTGTTTCACATTTTCTGGTGTGATATTTTATAGTAGGTGGCAAGCGTTCCCGGGGTTTTACGGCTCCTTTTCATGGTCCAGTCTCTCCCCAATTAGGCCTTCCCTGGCTACTAGCTGGACTACCCATGGATTTGGGTTCACTCCCTCCCTTTAGTCACTTCTGCTCCTCTAACTAAACATTTCTTCTCTTCCTTGCATAATTTTGTCACATCGACCCCTTTGAAACACTATTTTTCATACACTTCTTTAACAAGGAGTTTCAACACTCTTCCCCTCATCCTTTTTTTTTTTCTTTCTTCAGCCTAGCCCATGCTCTACCCCTTCACCCCCCCCCCCTTTTACCTTTCCCTTGGTGTGACCAGCAGGGAAACCAGGCAAAGACTTCATGTATATTTGTTTGCCCTATCAACCCTAAGGTTGGTTTACTTTGGCCTTTGGTTTAAAGGGGCCTCTTCATAACATCCTGAGATCACCGTCTCCATTTTTTCTCGGACATGCCTAACATCACCATTGGTTCCTTCAATGTGCGAGGGCTTAATATTCCTGAAAAACACAAATTTATCCTCACATATACTGTATATGCAAGAGACACACTTTGCAATACACAAACCTCGCATGTTTAGAAACAAGCATTACCAAATATCCTTTCATTTTGTCTCTCCAGACAGAAAAATCAAGGGAGGTATGCATTTCAATAAACTACAAAGTGGTATGGACCATGGTGGTGGAATATCATGATTAGGAAGGTCGCTGTCTTTTTGTTAAAAGTTCGATCGACTCCCAGACGGTGACCTTGGCAACCGTATATGCCCCTAATCAGAACTAAATTTCTTTTCCTGAATTCACTCTGGACGTTTCAAGGTATTTTGCCGAATGGTGCACAATTCTAAGAGGTGACTTCAATATGATTCTTGACCCATACATTGATTCTTCTCACCAGACTGCTCATTTCTCTACCTCAGCTCTATGACATATTAAGGCCCCTTTCACACTTGTACGACCTGAAAGTAGCGCGAATTTGACCCGACTTGAAGCAATGCCTGTGCAATCTTGAGGTCTATGGACCTCAAAATGCATCAAAGTCGGACCAAAGTAGTGCAGGGACTACTTTGAAGTCGCACGGATATGAACGGTACTCATTGGAAATCATGGGGTATGACTTGTCATGCGACTTTGCAGTTCCAAGTTGCAGGACTAGTAGCACAAGTGTGAAAGGGGCCTAAGCATGCCCTTCATCTTCACCAGCTGGCAGATGTCTGTCGTATTCATCATCCACTCACCAAGAACTATTCTTACCACTCTCCATTACATGAAAAAGACAGGGTTTGGGACTTTAAATGAAGCAATGACCTAGTCATATGCCTGAATCCCTATCTCTATGAACAAACAGGAGAAAAGGAAGTGGCACTTTAAATGAAGTGCACGGTTACAAATAAATAAGTTGATGAGTATAAAATGATGTTTACTGGTTCATATATTTATATATATATATATATATATATATATATATATATATATATATATATATATATATATATAGTCTTTGTATTATTCTGTATCAGAGTACAAAACATTTTGACATATTAGTAATACATATCCAATAAAATTCAGGCATAGACATACACATATTGCAAATACCTGTGTGACCTATGATCTCTCTAATCCCTATCATTGTTGATAAAAAAAAGATAAAAAAAAATTACGCATGATTGCGAGAAATTCATGTAAAAATCATGTAAACACATAATTCATATGAAAGATTTACACGTAAAGTCTATTATACACATGATTGATATTAAACACGGAATCTGATAGCCCAACGTGTTTTGTGGCTTTCGTTACATGGGTATTACCCTCGCATTGATATGCTCCTACCTCCCACTACCACTTACCTCTTGATGAACATTACACTTTCGGATCATGCACCAGTGAGCCATACTATCATCTAAGGAATGGCCATATGCACTACTTACAACTGGCGCCTCAATTCCTCCTCCAAGATCCACCAATTGTAGCAGAATTGGAAAGGGTACTTAGGTCTTTTATCTCAACGAATATCACCCCCCCCCCCGACACGATCTGGGAGGCGCACAAGGCGTACATTTGAGGCTTTCTGATTAAAGTTGGGGCTTAACGCAAGGAGTAACAAGGCCATCTGGTATCTGACCTATTGGCACACATACATCACTTAGAAACTCTCCATAACCAAAAAACACACAGTACATGTTTCACGGAACTGGTCAGCTGTCATCTACAATTGCATACTCTTTGTTTGGATAAGGACAAAGAGACTCTTTTTTTTTTTTTTTTTAAACTTTTTATTGCTTTTAACAGTGAAAAAACACACATATGGCTAGTCCGCTCGCGCAGGAGAGACCGCCCATAATACAACTCCCTAAAAAAAGGAGAAAATAACAAAAAGAAAAAGAAAAAAGAAAAAATACAATAACACTGATACATGAATTTGGTCTGGGTTGACAAACTGGTGCACTCTGAAATACAGTGGATAAGAAAATCACTAGTATATAACCAACAATGTTAGGGTACATAGACCTATATGATCCAGGGAGAAGTCCCCCCAGACACACCCAACTCCAATCTCAACAACATGCAGTACTCTACTATGCTGTGTCATCTCTCTCCAGACATTTGGACCAGATTTTGTCAAACTTACGTGGACATCCTCTGCTGCTATAAGTGGCCTTATAAAGAGGCAGCTGCGAGTTAATCATCCGCCTCCAATAAGCCTCCGTTGGCGCCGATGGCTTCCTCCAGTGAAGCACTATCGTCTTCCTAGCGTAATAAAGCAGGAGACCTATGAGAGTCCTACCCGCATTTGTGTTTATCAGACCCTCCACCAGCCCCAGCAGACATATCTCGGGTACTGGGGAGAGTGCAATCCCCGAGACCCCACTAACTATGGCAACCACCCTGCTCCAGAAAGGCTGCAATACCGAGCACATCCAAAAGATATGAAAGAAATCTCCCTCATCCCTCTGACAACGCCAGCACTGTGATGAGATCTCTGGATTTAGGTGGTGCATCCTAGAAGGAGTGAAATACACCCTATGAAGGATTTTAAATTGAATCAGCCGGTCCCTAAGAGACACCAGCTGTTTGAATGGCGCATCCCACATGTCGTACCAGTCATCATCATCCATCTCTGGAATGTCTGTAGACCATTTTTGTCTGAGTGCGGCCAGGTCAGGCAGTGCAATCATTGTCAGGTGAGAGTATAACTCAGAGGTGGGTTTATTAAGCGCATCCGACCGGAGTAAAGCCTCCAATTCCGAACACTGCAGAATTATAGTCTGACAGGGGAATTGACTATGAAAGGCATGAGCAAGCTGCATATGTCTAAAAAAATAATGAGGAGGAATACCAAATTTAGCTCTAAGAGAATAAAAGGGAAGAATGCCTCCATTTTCCGTTATGTCAGATATGGATTTTATCTTAAATTTAGCCCAGGCCTGTGGCTCCGGAAGTGAATAAAAATGAGACAAGAGAGGATTATTCCAGAGAGGAGTATGGGGAGAGACTACATTTGAGCTCCTGGACTCCAGCCTCAACCCATGATTCCAGGCCCTGAATGTGGTCAGCATTGACGGAGTGAGAGGGTACGGAGCACCCAAACCCCGGTGCAATAGTAATTTCAGTGCTTCTAGAGATCCCAAAATGGCCGCCTCAAGCATCGTACAGGAGTTTGAGACATCAGGTTGCAACCACCAATGGGCAGTCACCAGCTGTGCAGCTATATAATACTTTTGGCTGTCCGACAGAGCCAGTCCCCCGTGCAGCATAGGGCGCATTAAAGTGGCTAATTTATACCTAGGGGCTTGTTTGCCTCAAAGAAAGGAGGAAATTGCACTATTTAGTTGCGTAAAAAAGGCCTTTGGAATCCATCTAGGAGAGTGACGAAACAGATAGTTAAACCGGGGGAGCAGTTTCATTTTCAATATGTTGATCCTACCCAATAAAGACAATGGCAGCTTGCTCCACACCCTCAACCGCTCTTTCATCTCTTGCAAGACCGGCGCAAGATTAAGCGCGATATAGTCAGTCGCCTTCCTAGAGATAATTACTCCTAGATAGCGAAACGTCTCTACCCATTGTAATGGGAGATCTGGTGTAGCCTGGGAAATAGCCTCTTGATCTATTGGGAATAGAACTGACTTGTGCCAATTTACCTTTAGGCCAGTAACCTTGGAAAAAGTGTTCAGCACCTGAAGTGAATATCAGGAGACACACGCAAAGCCTCCGCTATGGGCTCCATGGCCAGGGCAAAGAGGGTCGGGGAAAGAGGGCAGCCCTGCCTAGTGCCACGTGACAGCCTCAGAGGAGCCGAAAGAGCTCCCCCAAGTCTGATCGAGGCCGTAGGTTGTGTGTATATGACCTTAACCCATTGGATAAACCTCAACGGGAGTCCCATTCTGCGTAAAACCTCCCACAGAAAAGGCCACTCAACCGTGTCGAAAGCCTTCTCAATATCGAGTGAGGCCACGACCCTGGTGCCTGTATTCAGATGCTGTGCATGGATGTTTGTGAAGAGCCTGCGAATGTTGATATCTGTGGACCTATGGGGAATGAAACCCGTTTGATCTGTGTCTATAAGTGAATTTATTACCTGGCTTAGCCTTGAGTTCAGTAACTTGGTCAGAATTTTCATGTCACAGTTCAAGAGCGCTATGGGTCGGTATGAAGTGCACTGCACAGGGTCCTTAGGGGGCTTGTGGATCAGGGTAATGTGCGCATTCCGCATGGAGGGGGGCAGTAAATCGTCCGCCAAACACCGTGTGTACAACGTCGTCAATTTGGCCGCTAAAAGGGGACAGTGGGCCTTATAAAATTCAATGGGGATACCGTCCGGACCCGGGGATTTTCCAGAAGGGAAGGACATAATAATACCACTCACCTCCTCTACAGTAAAGGGACGTACCAAAAACTCTCTCTCTCTGTCTGACAGCCAACCCAAGGCAAGTGGGTCTAGGAGAGTGTGAAGCTGGAAAGGTTCAAAGTCAGGAGGGATAGTGGTCGTGTATAGTTGGGTGTAAAAAAGAAAAAATTAATTAAGTATTTTTTCCTGATCAGTCACCCTTGTACCATCTGAAGTACAAAGTTCAGGTATCAGAGTAGACGGCCTGTCGTTTTGAGCAAGCATAGCAAGGAACTTACCATTTCTATCACCCTGCTCAAAAAAAACCTGTCTGCTATCCTTCCAGCCTAGTGATCTCAGAAATATGCATATTCAAATCTCTCTTGGCAGCCTGAAGACTATTATAATTATCAGGAGTGGGCGAAATAGCATATAATACAGTCTTCTCCTCGATGTCCCTCTGTAGTGCGGTAGACTCACTACGCTGCTCTGCCCTAACCGCTGCCGCAAGTGACATGTAGTGTCCTCTCATAAAGGCCTTGAATGCATGCCATTCAACACCAGGTGTGGCAGTTCCCGCATTAGATTGCCAGTAGCCTTCCATCACCCCTGGTGTTTCTTCTAAAGCTTTGGGATGAGATATCCATTTCACACCTAATCTCCACATGGATGTGTCATATCTTTCCCCAGATTTCAGTGAAACTAGCAGTGGACTGTGATCAGATAGGCCACTAGGAAGGTAAGAAGCTGTGATAACATCTCGCAGCATAGCAGAATTAGCGAAAGCCAGGTCTATTCGAGAGGCCGGTTTATGAGATGTAGAGAAACAGGAGTAATCTCTGAGAGAGGGGTGCTTCCATCTCCATATCTCGGTCAGGTCTACAGTCTGAGCCCACCCGCTAAGGTCCCCCACCCTGGTTTTAGCAGCAGAGGGTCTATCCAGCGCCTGGGACAGCACCGCATTAAAGTCACCCATAATGAGTAATTTAGCCGGGCAATACGTAGAGGCCTTGTCCAATATAGTGTACAGTATTTCATCTGAAAATGGGGGTGGTATGTAGAGTGAAACTATAACATATCTCTGCCCCCACATAGTCAAAACTAACAGCACAAATTTACCTGCACGATCAGTATGTACCGCATCTATTGTGCAATTAAGGGATTTACTGATCAAAACTGAGACCCCTCTAGCATAATTAGAATACGCGGCATGAAATGCATTGCGTACCCAAGGTTTTTTAAGTGCCATGATCTTGCTGCCCATCAGGTGCGTCTCCTGAAGAAGTAGTATTTGAGGGGCATATGACTTGACATATTTAAACATTAAAGCCCTTTTGAATTTCGAGTTGAGGCCTCTTACATTCCATGACATTATTGCAAAAGAGCCTCTCTTTAAATTAGCCATAAGGTTTTGAGACTAATGGTATCAGAAATCTGAGGGTGAGAGAGCGTGGGGACCAGAGGAGCAGCAAAATAGTCACTTACCAGTACCTGTATTGAAAAGAAATGAATTAGTAAACACAATACAGAGCCACCAGACCAGATTTGTGCAATGAAACAGTAAAAATGAAATTTTAGGACAAAAAAGAAAAAGAAAAAACGACATAACGGTCCACAAAGAACCAACATACCCAAGGCCAACGGGCCTACCCTACCAATGCCACCTAGGACCACTTCCATGACCCAGGAGTATTGGTTTTTACCCAAAAACAGTAATCAACAGTCAATTAACAGTTCAAACTCTGAGAGAAGGTGAAATCAAAGGGCAAGCCAGCCTACCAGCAACAAAACAAAAAAAAAAAGGGAAAAAAAATGTCAGTAAAAAAGTTGGTAGCTTAATCAAAACTCAATTGGCAGAGCTCCATAAAATGTCAGCGCCTGAACATAAAGGTTAGGATACAGTGCCCCATATTCACTTTCAGCCAGTTGTTGCAGGATAAATGACAGACCCAGCAAAGCAAGGTGTAGCAGCAACATACGGACATTGTGGTAGACTTGTGTGTTAGTTGCATCATCAGATTCTATGCACACCGAGTACAAGATGTATTATTTGAGATCTAGCCAGGCAATTGCAGCCTCCGCTGTGTCAAAAAAACGAACTGTGGCCCCATCCACCACCCGCAGTCTACTTGGAAACAAAAGACTATATTTAAGTCCTCGCTCCCGTAGCCGCCTTCTAGCTTCGGTGAAGGTGCGTCTCCTTTGCTGAACCTCAGGTGAAAAGTCAGGAAAAATTGAAATTTTGACATCATTATAGCGGAGATCTGGAGTGTTCTGGGCAGCCGCCAGGATCATGTCTCGATCTCTGAAATTGAGAAGCTTTAAAAGGAATGGCCGAGGAGGCGCTCCAGGTATAGGGGGAGCGGTGGGCACCCTGTGTGCCCTCTCAACAACAAAGGTCGGGGGGAGTCCACGGAGGCCCAGCAAGTCGGTCAGAAATTTCTCAGCAAATTCGGCTGGCTTGGTCCCCTCCGCCTTCTCCGGTAGCCCCAGGATCCTGAGATTATTACGACGAAGGCGATTCTCCGTGTCCACCGCCTTATCCTGCAGCGCCCTCACCTGCCTCTGGAGAGCACGAAGCTCCGTGGAATCAGCATGAACCATATCCTCCACCTGCGCAATTCGGTCCTCAGCCTCTGTTAACCGTGAGCGGAATTTGTCCAAATCATTACGAATAAGTCCAATATCAGTGGAAACATAATCTATTTTAGCTGTACGTGTCTCTTTGCAAGCTGTTATGGCCGCTAGTAGGTCAGCAGATGTAGGCTCTCCCGCCATGGTCTTAGGGGCGGACGTCTGCGTACCCTTGGACATATTGCGTCTCTTTTGAGAATTGACCGGTGTGAATGTACCCGTAGCCTCAGCTCCAGGAGTTGTTGCCAGGCGGCTAGACCAGAGCTTGTCAGAGAACATATACAAAGTTAATGTAGAACAGCAAAGGGCCTGTAGGCTGAGGAAGCCGATTCAATTTGATTCAGCAAGTTGCAAGACAGCCACTGGCAGCTAAACAACAGGGGGGTCCCAGGCCCACAGGCACAGCAGTATGTCACAGTTGTTTCAATGTGTGAAATGACCAGGGGGGGCTGCTCAGTCAGTCCAGAACTTCCAAAGGAAAGAAAGATCAGCACAGCCAGTGCATGAGAAGAGGGAAGCAAAGTTCCAGGGACAATCAGGGCAGTCCAGCTCAGGACAAGGAGCTCAGGCCGGATACAAGGTGGGCCGCGGGTGCAGCAAGATGGCGGCGGAAGGATCTCTGAAGGGGAACCAGGGCAACTAGGGCATGGGAGAGAGGAGCAGAGGTCCAGTTGTTACAGTTATCAGCCCCAGAGTTACCAGGGCAGACCAGCTCCAGACAGGGGATGCAGGCCGCATACAGGGGGGATCGCGGGTGTAGCAAGATGGCGGCGGTAGGCCGCGCTGCGGGTAACTCGGCAGCCAAACAGACCCCCAGATGCTCCCCTTCTCACCATCCGCCCCACAATGCCATACAGCCGGGAAGTATGATCCCCCACCTGACCCAGGGAGCGACCACAACACTCCTCCAAGACCCAGAATGACCAGAGGGGAGGCCGGTCACAGTCACCAAGAAAGCCGGAGGCAGCGCGCTAGGCCTGAGCCCTCAAAACTCACCGATCCCGGCCAGCAGTGCAAAGATAGTGCAGATGAAGGGTGGAGGTTGATGCTCCAGGCAGATGGGCACAGGATGGGCCAAAATTGATGGTCCAGCGCGCGGATGACAAAGGATTTCAATGAAGGATGGCAGGAGCTCTTTTCTGTACGTCCGGCTTGGCTCACATCCGGTCACGCCCCAAGGACAAAGAGACTCTGACCAAATGTCAATGTTTGTTCTATGAATTTGTGAACCAGTACAGCCACTCCCTTGCCAACATACTTCAACTTCAACTTACAAGATTACGTTCCCTCGATTCATACTCCTGTAGGATCCAAAACTGCCATGCCCCAAGAAATTGTGGTGCCGTTCAAAGATTATTATGCCAAACTATACCACCTTCACACAGATGATACTCCCGTCTCCACCCCTGTACACGTCGTCCACATTAGAGAATATCTTGAGAAATCAGATTTGCCAGCCTTAGATGACAATAGCATCCGAGAATCAGAGGAACCTATAGATCTGTCTGAATTTTCCCTCTCCTTTCTCCTTAAATCTACTAATGCCAAAAAGACTCTAGGCCCTGATGGGTTTGGATACTCCATTATATCCTATCTCTAGGTTTTGTGGAAGCATTTAACTCATTATGTCAGAAACAGGATCTTCACCCCTCAGCATTCAGGTCCCATATTTTGATAATTCCAAAGGAGGGAAGAAGGACAATACAGTGCTAGTTAGCATCCGATATCAATACTAAACATTGACTTCTTCACTAAAATACAGTGGTGGCTGGTGAAATTTTAGAATGGGGGGGGGGGGGCGCC
>BLSH010531583.1:59138-72746 GCA_018402905.1 Glandirana rugosa
CACTGAGACATATGACGATATACCACTGAGACATATGACGATAGACCACTACAACATATGAGATAGACCACTACGACCCGCAATATGAGGACTGTGTTCCCCACCTTTCACCAGATAGAGTATACAACATCACCAGATAGCAGTATACAGAGTCACCATATAGCAGTATACAGAGTCACCATATAGAGTATACAAAGCCCCAGATAGGGCATACAGAGCACCAGATAAGGTATACAGGGTCCCAGATAGGGTATACAGAGCACCAGATAGGGCACACAGAGCACCAGATAGGGCATTCAGGGCACCAGATAGGGCATACAGAGCACCAGATAGCTCATGCAGACCACCAGATAGTGCATACAGACTACCAGATAGGGCATACAGACCACCAGATAGGGCATACAGGGCATCAGATAGGGCATACAGACCACCAGATAGGGCATTCAGGGCATCAGATAGGGCATACGAACACCAGATAGGGCATACAGAGCACCAGATAGGGCATACAGACCACCAGATAGGGCATACAGGGCATCAGATAGGGCATACAGACCACCAGATAGGGCATATAGACCACCAGATAGGGCATACAGGGCATCAGATAGGGCATACAGACCACCAGATAGAGCATACAGACCACCAGATAGGGCATGCAGAGCACCAGACAGGGCATGCAGAGCACCAGATAGGGCATACAGACCATCAGATAGGGCATATAGACCACCAGATAGGGCATACAGGGCACCAGTTAGGGCATACAGACCACCAGATAAGGCATACAGACCACCAGATAGGGCATACAGACCACCAGATAGGGCATACAGGGCAACAGATAGGGCATACAGGGCATCAGATAGGGCATACAGACCACCATATAGGGCATACAGGGCATCAGATAGGGCATACAGACCACCAGATAGGGCATGCAGAGCACCAGACAGGGCATACAGACCACCAGATAGGGCGTACAGAGCACCAGATAGGGCATACAGAGCACCAGATAAGGCATACAGACCACCAGATAGGGCATATAGACCACCAGATAGGGCATACAGACCACCAGCTAAAGCATACAGACCACCAAATAGGAAATACAGACCACCAGATAAGGCATACAGACCACCAGATAGGGCATATAGACCACCATATAGGGCATACAGACCACCAGATAGGGCATACAGAGCGGCCACTCCCCCACCCAAGCACTTACCCCATCTCATAGCAGGCAGGCCAGGTTTATGCAGAGTTTGGCTTGCAGTCAGCATGGTGAGCAGCTCAGGACTGAAACCCCGGAGTGCTGCGCCTGTCACACGTGCACGTCTGCCACAGTCCCGCCCACAGCAGCCAATGACAGAGAGTCATTGGTTCTGATGGCTCAGGGGGCAGCCAATCAGCCTATGTGCGTGCGCTTGTTCAGCGCACACACATAGACTTTAATGGCTGACCAATCGGCTCACTACTTGCTGTCAGCTGACAACAAGGAGCCGAGGAAAAAAAAAAAGTTGATGTACCAGCGCCACCTGCAAGGGGTCCGGGCTGACTTTTTTTTTTAACTTGTCAGCGGTGGGGAGGTGGCCGCCTAGCGCCCCTCATGCACCAGCCGCCGCTGCTAAAATACTTGCCACAGGCCACTCCCTTGTCTTTGGAAATGGATCCATTGGGACCAGATGGGCTTTATGCCTACCAGGGAGGCCAGGGATGGAACAACTTGTGCTTTGAATATGATTCAGTTGGCCCTGTTGCAATCCGCACATACCTTCTTGCTTTCCGCAGATGCCAAAAAGGCCTTTGATAGGGTCAACTGGACCTTCATTTACCTCACTTTGGAAGCAATTGGATTAGGCCCCCATATGCAGCATTAGATAAACTCCCTGTACTCATCTCCAACAGACTGTGTCTGTGAGTCGACAGGGTCCTTTCTGAGCCCTTCCCTATTGGTAATGGGACACACCAGGGGTTCCCACTCTCACTGTTGATTTCTATACTAATTTTGAAACGTTTTTGATGTTGTATACAGGCCAACTCCAACATTAATGGTATTACAATAGTATCCCAAACCAACAAAGTCTCAGCATACGCAGATGATCTGTTGTTTTTCCTCAATAACCCGATTGTAACCCTGACGAATCTTGTCTCTAAATTTAAAAGAATCTGAATCTACTAATAATCTCTCATGGCTGGGGAAGTACACTGCTATAAAGCAAAATATTCCCCCCCAGATACTGTTTCAGATGATACCCATCCAGATACCTTTTCCACATCTGAAATCTCTCCAATCTCTTCATATTCATTTCTTTATACTTCATACTTCAAGGATCGAAGGACTCCGGAGGAATGGCTTTGCTAGATATTCATCTGTACTCTATCACTTCACACCTAACAAGGCCATAAGATTGGTCCAAACTTTGATCCTTGAAACAATGGGTATCGCTGGCTACCCAAATTGCCCAAACTACTATAGGGGCAACCTGAAAAGTGTGCCATATAGCTTTTGATTTGTATGGGATAGCTCCATCACCTTCGCCCCTACTCCCCATCCTTGATCATCCCGACTTCTCTTCGGGTACACAGGATAAACAGTTCCTTCAGATTAAGCAGGCCCACAAATGGTGTGCACGGCACTTCTATGTCACTCTGTTGGTTGTCCTCCACTCAACTTGCAAGTTCCCAGGAATTTTCCGCTTTAGGCACCTTACAGATACTGCAGCTTACATATTGTTTAAGTTCCCTGCCCAGTTCTGCAAAATGCTATCGAAATTTGATACCATTCAAATGGGAATGCCAGGAGGAAGGCCCAGTTAACCACCCTCTTTCCACAACCTGCAAATGGCTTCTTATGGGGGCTTCTGAATCCTCGCTACATTACTTGGATCGTTGGCAACAAGATCTGGGGATTGCCTTGTCCCCGGAAGCACATACAGTACGAAAACACTTACTTGTCTTTTAGGTCTTCGGTATACAAAAAAATTTAGGAATCAGGTTATAAGATAGTAATGCGTTGGTTGGGCTGCCTTTTTGCATTCTACATATCCTACAGTATCAGACACTTGTTGGAGATGTGGACAGGGTAGAGTAGACCTATTACATGTGTTCTGGTCCTGCCCCTCCCTTGACACGTGCCCATGAAATTACCTAAACATTTTCTGATTGGGATCTCCCCAAAATGCATGAATTCTTCCTTCTACATCATAACTCCGACAGTGGCTTACAAAAAAAATGATTTTGCAACATCTGTCATACATACCGGGACTATGGAAGCCCCCTCAGCAACCAACAGTCCAACAATAGATCAGAAATGTTGAATATATCAGGGAGACGGAAAGTCTCACAAGTTCTATAAAGGATACTTACACCAAATTTAGAAATAAGTGGTTTTATTGGATTGAATTCACGTGCTCTGATAAATTCAAATGACTATTAGCTGCTTAAACTGGTTGACATCAGGGCTGTTTAGAAGTTCATGCCTTAAATGGTTTTTCATTTAGTCAGTTAAAGGGAGGGATAGCCAATCCTTATAGAGGTGACGCTATCCATATATCAGACATACAGTCAGGTCCATAAATATTGGGACATTGGGACATTGACACAATTCTAATCTTTTTGGCTCTATACACCACCACAATGGATTTGAAATGAAACTAACAAGAGGTGCTTTAACTGCAGACTTTCAGCTTTAATTTGAGGGTATTTACATCCAAATCAGGTGAACGGTGTAGGAATTACAACAGTTTGTATATGTGCCTCCCACTTTTTAAGGGACCAAAAGTAATGGGACAGATTAACAATCATAAATCAAACTTTCACTTTTTAATACTTGGTTGCAAATCCTTTGCAGTCAATTACAGCCTGAAGTCTGGAACGGATAGACATCACCAGATGCTGGGTTTCATCCCTGGTGATGCTCTGCCAGGCCTCTACTGCAACTATCTTCAGTCCCTGCTTGTTCTTGGGCCATTTTCCCTTCAGTTTTGTCTTCAGCAAGTGAAATGCATGCTCCACTTCTTTCCCTTAAAAAACTCTTTGGTTGCTTTCGCAGTATGCTTCGGGTCATTGTCCATCTGCACTGTGAAAAGCCATCCAATGAGTTCTGAAGCATTTGGCTGAATATGAACAGATAATATTGCCCGAAACACTTCAGAATTCATCCTGCTGCTTTTGTCAGCAGTCACATCATCAATAAATACAAGAGAACCAGTTCCATTGGCAGCCATACATGCCCATACCATGACACTACCACCACCATGCTTCACTGATGAGGAGGTATGGTTTGGATCGTGAGCAGTTCCTTTCCTTCTCCATACTCTTCTCTTCCCATCACTCTGGTTCAAGTTGATCTTGGCCTCATCTGTCGATAGGATGTTGTTCCAGAACTGTGAAGTCTTTTTTAGATGTTGTTTGGCAAACTCTAATCTGGCCTTCCTGTTTTTGAGGCTCACCAATGGTTTACATCTTGTGGTGAACCCTCTGTATTCACTCTGGTGAAGTCTTCTCTTGATTGTTGACTTTGACACACATACACCTACCTCTCGGAGAGTGTTCTTGATCTGGCCAACTGTTGTGAAGGGTTTTTTCTTCACCAGGGAAAGAATTATTCGGTCATCCACCACAGTTGCTTTACATGGTCTTCCTTTTTGGTGTTGCTGAGCTCACCGGTGCATTCTTTCTTTTTAAGGATGTTCCAAACAGTTGATTCAGCCACACCTAATCTTTTTGCTATCTGTTTGATGGGTTTGTTTTGTTTTTTCAGCCTAATGATGACTTGCTTCATTGATAGTGACAGCTCTTTGGATCTCATATTGAGAGTTCACAGCAACAAATTCCAAATGCAAATATCACACTTGAAATGAAATCTGGACCTTTTATCTGCTCCTCGTAAATGGGATAATGAGGGAATAACACACACCTGGCCATGGAACAGCTGAGCAGCCAATTGTCCTATTACTTTTGGTCCCTTAAAAAGGAGGAGGCACATATACAAACTGTTGTAATTTCTACACCATTCGCCTGATTTGGATGTAAATACCCTCAAATTAAAGCTGAAAGTCTGCAGGTAAAGCACATCTTTTAGTTTCATTTCAAATCCATTGTGGTGGTGTATAGAGCCAAAAAGATTAGAATTGAGTTGATGTCCCAATATTTATGGATCTGACTGTAGGTTTCAATATCGTGAATGCTTATTAGAGAATCATAGAAGAGTGACAGCAGAAGAAAAGACCAAGTGGTCCATCAAGTCATCTTAATTTTTAAAATGTTTATTTCTAATTCAATTTATTTATTCTTCCTTTTTTTGTCGGAATACAGATCTATATTTGTCCCAAACATATTGACTGCCTCACTACCTCTGCTGAAAGTCTATTTCAAACATCAACTTCTCTTTTGGAAAACAAAATACTTTCTAGGGTTAGTTTTGATTTTTTTCTCCTACTAGTTTGAGGTAATGCCTAAGTGCTCTTGACCTTAGCCGTATATTGAAAATACTGCCCTCTTGAACCTTATGTACCCCTTTAACATATTTAAAGGTTTCAGTCATGTCTCCCCTTTCCATTCCTTCCCTAAGACTATACATATTAAATTCCCGATATGCTTTTGCCATTTTTGTTGTCCATCCCTGGACTAATTCTAACTTATCAATATTTTTTTGTAAGTGAGGTCTCCAGAACTGGACACGGCACTCTAAATGAGGTCTAACTAAAGATCGGGGCCTCCTTCTTCATGCTGGTAATCTCTAGTGATACACCCTAGAATTCTGTTTGCTTTTGCCACTGCCTGGCCAGACAGTTTTTTTGATTTGCAATCATATGAAATTAATACATCCAGATTTTTTTCCTTTTGTAGTTCTGGCCAACACTGTACCCCTGGTATTCTACTCAGAGGATTTATTTTTTCTAGCTGCATTATTTAGCATTTAGAAACATTGGGCAGCAGTTTCCACTGCTTTGACCAAGTATATCTCCAGGAATATCAACACTATTGCACACCTTTGTGCCATTAGAAAAAATATATATACCATACCCCCAAACTTTAGTTATATCACTTACAAATAGATAAAATGGAATGAGACTTAGTACGACAGCCCTCAAAATTTCTACTTGCCTGTTTGCATTTGGCAAGTGGAAACTGATTGCTGGCGAGCATGGGCTTCTTGGGGGAGGGGGGCAAGCAGGCGGGGTTGAATGGGAGCCGTTCTCCCAGTGGAAGAGAGAGGGGAGGAAGAGGAGAGCCAGCCAGATCACAGAGCAGGGATTGCCCGCTTGCAACCGCTTTCATTTAAATTGCAGTCTGCTCGCCGTCACACACAGTCCCACCTCCTGGCCTGGCTACTTTGATAGACAGAACACTGGTCCAATGCCGGGATGTGTGATGTCTATCAAAGGAGGTGGGCCAGGAGGCAGGACTGTGTGTGACGGTGAGTGAACTGCAATTCAAATGAAAGCTGTTACAGCAGGCAATCCCTGCTCTGTGATCCGGCCAGCTCTCCTCTTCTTCCCTTCTCTCTTCCTCTGCCCAAGTCATGCTGCAGTGGTGGGCACAGATGAGTTGCATTGGTGGGCATAGGTCTCGCTGCATTGATGGGCACAAGTGAGTTGCATTGATGGGCACAGGTCATGCTGCATTGGTGGGCACAGGTGAGTTGCATTGGTGGGCACAGGTAAGTTGCATTGGTGGGCACTGGTGAGTTGCATTGGTGGGCACAGGTGAGTTGCATTGCTGGCACAGGGGAGTTGCATTGGTGGGCAGAGGTCATGCTGCATTGGGGGGCACTGGTCACGCTGCATTAATGGGCACAGTTCATGCTGCATTGGTGGGCACAGGTGAGTTGCATTGATGGGCACAGGTTACACTGCAGTGATGGACACAGGTTATGCTACATTGGTGGTGGAGGTGAGTTGCACTGGTGGGCACTCAAAAGTTGAATTGGTGGGCAAAGGTGAGTTGCCTTGGTGAGCACAGGTCATGCTGCATTGGTGGGCACAATTCATGCTGGATGGGGGGGAGGTGAGTTGCATTGGTGGGCACAGGACATGCTGCATTGGTGGTCACTGGTTACGCTGCATTGGTGGGCATTGGTCATGCTGAATTGGTGAGCACAGTTCATGCTGGATGGGGGGAGGTGAGTTGCATTGGGGGGCACAGGTCATGCTGTATTGGTGGTCACTGGTCATGCTGCATTGGTGGGCACTAGTCATGCTGCATTGGTGGGCACAGATGAGGCTGCATTGGTGGGCACAGGTGAGGCTGTATTGGTGGGCACTGGTCATGCTGCATTGATGAGCACAGGTCACGCTGCATTGGTGGGCACTGGTCAGGCTGCATTGATAGGCACTGATGAGGCTGTGCTGATGAGCACAGGTGAGGCTGCATTGATGGGCACTGGTGAGGCTACACTGATGGGCAATGGTGAGGCTGCACTGATGGGCACTGATAAAGTTGTTGTTAATATTTATTTTGTAACTTAATTCTCCATAAAACATTTAAATGTAATTTCATGAGATAATTTATGAGGGCGTGTTTGCGGGCGAGGCTGGGTAGGGCTTGGGCGGGGCAACTGGTAGCGAGTAACCCTTAAGGCCTGGCTAGTAGCTCAGAACTCAAATTTTGAGTCCTGTAGTAAGAGGTACACCACTAGTGATTGGTCTTTGTTCCGAAGGAATCCAATTTACAACCACACTGATATCTATCCTTTCGCTAATGGTACATCCACTAAACCACCCACGGGTTAAATCCCAGCATGTACAGCTTTTTATGATATCATTATGTGAAGCTTTATCAAATGCTTTGTTGAAATCTAGATGAGCTATTGCACAGTACCACCCCGGTCCAAAACATTGTTGTATAGAAATTCAATAAGATTAGTCTGACATTATCTACTAGATATGTGCAATTTGTTTTGTTCAGAATTCGTTTTATAACAAATTTTTCTAAATTCGTTAATTCGGACAAATCCGAATTTCCAAATTTCGAATTTTCAAGTTTTTGTTATTTTAATTTGAATTTAAAAATTCTGTAATTCAAAAATCGGAAAATCCAAAAAGCTGAAATTTGATAAATCGAAATTTGGCAATTCAAAGAACGTAAAAGCCGAAATTCAAAAAATAAGAAATTCGAAAATCTAACAATTTGAAAATAAGAAAGAAAATCTGAAAATTCGAAATAATAACTAACTAATAAATAACTATTCAATCATAGGTATTGGAATTTCCTTTCAAATATGGCTGTTAGTGAAAGTAACGAATACCAAATTATCCAAAGTTATGAATTATCCGAAATAACGAATGCCGCATCTGAACTAATGGAACGTATCAAATGAATAATAATGAATAATAATAATAATAATTTTTTATTATTTTTTTTATTATTATTATTAGTATTATTTATTATTAATTTGTTACGTTCCATTCGTTCAGATGCGGTATTCATTTTTTCAGATAATTCATAACTTTGGATAAATTCGTATTCGATATGTTCACTAACAGCCAAATTTGAAAGGAATTAGATAGTTATTGGAATTTCCTTTCAAATCTGGCTGTTAGTGAATGTAACGAATACCAAATTATCCAAAGTTATGAATTATCCGAAATAACAACTGCCACATCTGAACTGATGGAACGTAACAAATTAATAATAGTAAATAATTATAATTTTTTTTATTACTTATTATTATTATTTATTAGTTTTAATTTCTTACGTTCCATTCGTTTAGATGCGGCATTCATTATTTCAGATAATTCATAACTTTGGATAAATTTGTATTCGTTATATTTACTAACAGCTAAATCTGAAAGGAAATTCCAATAGCTATAATTTAATAGTTATTTATTAGGTAGTAATTATTTCAAATTTTCAGATTTTCTTTCCTATGTTCTAATTAATTATTTGCGAATGATCAAATTTCCAAATCTCAGCCTTTTTCGAATTTTTGGATTCTTTACTTCCAATTTTCTGAATTTCCCAATATCAAATATCGGCATTTTCGAACTACCGTATTCTCAACTTACCGAATTTTTAATTATGAATTTTCAAATTTCTGAATTTCCGATTACCAAATGTTTTCGAATTTACGAATTCCCGAAAAAAATAAAAAAAACGAACGGCACGAAAACTGACAAATTTTTCGGCCGTGCACATGTCTATTATACACACACATACTGTATACAGTATACTGATATACTCAATTTAGAACTGTAAAGCTGGTGGGGTGTTACTGGGGACAAGGGTAGTGCTTAGAGATTGTGGTTAGTGGAAACCCCAAAAAAACTTCCCTACCTATGCCAGGCCCAGACTGGCCATAGGGCACACTGGGCATTCACCAGGCTGCATGTCCTAACAACGAACTGGATAATGCAGGGGTCCCCAGCCCCTGGGCCACCGACCGGTCTGTGGCCTATGATGATAGGGATGCACAGCAGGAGGTAATCAGTGACCACGGTCCAGACAGGCCTAACACAGACCACAGTCCCCCCTCACCTCCCATGCCTGCGTGTCCTCTACTGGCTCTCCCACGCCGCCAACAATGTCATCCTATCAGCAGAGCAGGGGACAGGAGGAGCTGGAGATCTGTGTGACGAACGCGGGTATCAGATCACTGCCCTCCTTACCGATGGGTGACCGAGGACCCCCCTGATCTCACACTGCACTTGTCACTAACGCAACAATACCACTCTCAGCTGCTACCAGCACAAATATTTCCCAGCTTGCGGGACCACCGTCTAAGTGTCAGCCGCCTAAGAGCGATTGTTACCGGGCTAATTCAAACAATTAACCCTTTCAGTGCCACCACTAACCTTTGACCCGGAGTGTTAGGTCTCCAACAATTAGCAATACCAATATAATTTTAGAATAACCACCTGTAACACACATTGTCACCACAGACAGGAATATTAAGATGAGTTATTTTAAACAGTAGCGCACTTCAAAGGAACAGATTTGTGATAGCTTGCATTAAGAGCTTTAGGGACAAGATTAACACTTTTCAGAATAAGGTTTAATAATGAAAAGGTCAAGTTTGGGTGCTGTAAAATATTTACAGAAAAATGATGTTACAAAACAATAAGAGGCATAATATACAACAGCAAAGAGATACAAAGACAGAAAAGTTAATTGCTTTTAAATGTCCGTGATCAATCAGCAATTCGATGATGAGTCCATGGGTTCTCGGATGTTCGTTCTTTGATGGTAAGGTGAGAACTGAGGACTGTCCTGTCTATTCCCTTTTTCCCTGGAAGTAAAGGGGTGGGGCCATAGGTCCCTGGCCACTCACATGGTTAAGGAGGGCCCGTGGGCTGTACAGGGCGGACCATGGAATAACAATCTTCCTTAATATGCAATTTCTGTACGGATATTCATATTTGCTAATATGTACAAGGTGCATTCCTGAAACTGATCAATTATAGTCCTGTATGAATTTTGCATTCCAACAAGTCTAAACATGACAGCCTTGTCACTTTCTGTGACCCTGGGAAGAGGATAAACTATCCGTGGGTTCCCTTGTAAGTGAATACATTGGTGTTTGGGTTCGTTTAAATCAGTATGCCTTCTCACATACAGATATACACGTGTTATTAATATGTCACGCTCCTAACTGGAGTTATGAACTGTGGGTATTTTTCTACCTTTTCATGTTGATTTTAGGGTTACTGAAAGGTCTCATCTGGCTGCAGAGATCCCTTGTCTAGACTTCCTGGATTGTCCTTTGAGGGGATTTATGGATTTACGATTGGGCTTGCAAAAACATTTCTCCAGACTGCTTGGCGTCTGTTAGAAGACCTGGCATTCCTAAGTTGTTGGGAGGAGGGAATGGAGAGTGAGGGGTTTTGCCTTTCGTTCAAACTGTAATAGCTTACTTGTGAACAAAATGGTTGACAGCTTTTCATGTGTCCAGCACGTGACATCATTACAATCTGCACAGAGACTGTGAGTCTTTTCATATTAAAAAGTGGGTAATCACACACTTGTTAATATGATCCAGATCTGCAGCTCCTCCCGTCCCCTGTCCTGCTGATAGGATGACTTTGTCGACGGGGCAGGAGAGCTTGTGGAGGACACACAGGCCACAGGCTGAATCTGGCCTTTACCCCACCGAAGGTAGGACTGTGCAGGGGAGGCAGAGAGTAAAACACTGTGATTAGAGAGAAAAGGAGGGGCATGACTGCAAGGGGCACTGTGATTGCTAGGGGCACTGTAATGTAAAGGGGCACTGTAATCATTACAGTGCCCCCTTTACAGTGCAGTCCCCTGTATATCACAGTGCCGAGGACCAACTCTGTGAATATCCCATTATCAACCACCCCCCACAAACACCCACACTCCCCCCTCCCGATCCCTGGAAAAATTGGCTGCTCAGTCTAAAATGCACCTATTTTTTTGTCTCAGTCCAGGCCTTCTTGGTACAATTTATTGTTTCCTATTGTTTATGGAATTGTTAATTGGTTGTTAAATTAAAGGGCTCCTGTGACCAATTTAAAATCCACAACAAGCAGTCAAAGCCATTATTTGGGAAGAAAATAATAGACACAGATCAGATAAATCTATCATGCATGCAATTTAATAAATTGCAAACTTTACTAATTTACTGTAAATATATGCATGCTGATTTGTCCATTCTGCAGTGGATCATATAATGCATGAATGATTGTCAAGTTGTGTCAGAACAGAATATTTTGAAAAAAAAAATAGTTTGTTCCTGGTTTTAAAACACATCAAAAATGTACACACACGTTTATTTTTACTTTTTGGAAATGAACACGTATTGATTTCCCGTCACACTTTTTGGAAAGTAGACAGCCTAACGTACAGTGAGGCATCATGCACACTGCTGCCTCTAGAGGCATTGAGAAGCATTTGGGCATTTTTTATTCAGCTGCCCCTGAACTCATCGAATGTTATCTTATCAGTCCATGTACACAGGGTCGTTTAAGGTTGTTTCCAGGCAGTGGAGTTTAGAGGCTTTTTTTGGAAAGCAAAAAAAATGTGTTCAGATGGTCATTCAGAGGCATTTGATATGCTTAATGCCTGTAACAGCTTGTAAAGGCACCTAAACATGGCAACTCGCGTCTTGGATCATTTCGTTTACAGGAGTTTCCATTTTAAAAAATAAATAACATTTTTTTTTTTCAAAAACGCTCCTAGAAGTGAACGCGGCTAAACGCAGCTAAACGTGGCATGCAAAACGGACGTTTTAGATGCCAGTTTCTAGCTGTCAAGATAAAACGTTCAGGGGAGGTTGAAAAGCGTTCCGTGTGCATGGAGCTTGAGGGAAAAAAGTATTAGATCCCCTGCTGATTTTGTACGTTTGCCCACTGACACATAAATGATCAATCTATAATTTTAATGGTAGGTTTATTTTAACAGTGAGAGACAGAATAACAACAAAAATATCCAAAAAAACGCATTTCAAAAAAGTTATAAATCTATTTGCATTTTAATGAGTAAAATAAGTATTTGACCCCTTCACAAAACATGACTTAGTACTTGGTGTCAAAACCCTTGCTGGCAATCACAGAGGTCAAACATTTCTTGTAGTTGGCCACCAGGTTTGCACACATCTCAGGAGGGATTTTGTCCCACTCCTCTTTGCAGATCATCTCCAAGTCATTAAGGTTTCGAGGCGGACATTTGCTAACGCGAACCTTCAGCTTCCTCAACATATTTTCTATGGGATTAAGGCCTGGAGACAGGCTAGGCCACTCCAATACCTTAATGTGCTTCTTCTTGAGCACTTCCTTTTTTGCCTTGGTCATGTGTTTAGGGTTATTGTCATGCTGGAATACCCATCCACGAGCCATTTTCAATGCCCTGGCTGAGTGGAGGTTGTTCTCACCCAAGATTTGACGGTACATGGCCTGTCCATCGTCCCTTTGATGCAGTGAAGTTGGCCTGTCCCCTTAACAGAAAAACACTTCCAAAGCATAATGTTTCCATCTCCATGTTTGACAGTTGGGGCTGTGTTCTTAGGGTCATAGGCAGCATTCCTACCTCTCCAAATACTTGATATTGGTCTCATCTGACCACAACACTTTCACCCAGTTCTTCTCTGAATCATTCAGATGTTCATTAGCAAAGATGGGCCTGTACATGTGCTTTTTTGAGCAGGGGGACCTTGCAGGTGCTGCAGGATTTCAGTCCTTCACGGCTTAGTGTGTTGCCAAGTGTTTTCTTGGTGACTATGGTCCCAGCTGCCTTGAGATCATTGACAAGATTCTCTCGTGTAGTTCTGGGCTGATTCCTCACCGTTCTCATGATCACTGAAACTCCACGAGGTGAGATCAAACGACAGCGGCTCTTCAGCAAGTGGTTAAAGCACTCCAAACATGCTTCAAAGATGCTGCTTGCAGGACATTTTTCACTGCCCCACAAGTGCATCGCCCCAGTGTGAAAGCATCCTTTGAAATGAATGGTAGGCAGTTTTCAGGTGCTATTTTTAGCACAAAAGCACCTGAAAACCACCTCAGTGTGAAAGGGGTCTGAGTGCCCTGCACTGTAACATGTACATATTTATGTGGCCAGTGCCCCTAAAAAGCAGAGGGACTCTTGTTATTTTAGGCACATTATGCACAATGATAGCACACACTCAGCATGCTGTCAGGGCCTATAATTTTTCCTCCAGCCCTT
>BLSH010531583.1:93828-109105 GCA_018402905.1 Glandirana rugosa
TGAAAACCATTATATCACATATAATGTGATATAACCGTGTACGGTTCATCGAACCTACTCCAGCTCCCGGGCACACCACCCACAAGAACCGCAGGAGACAGATCTTCCCTCGCGGCACGAAGAGTACGTACAGAGTCGCCTCGGGTGTGTCCGCCGTCAGCCTCCTCTTCCCTCCCCTCTATTTAGTAATCACTAACCCGACTCGTAATCGTCCCCGACACACGAGGCGAGGTCCGCCGTCCGTCGACACCCTCTTGTAAAATAAAGGACGGAGGTCGAGGGGGTCGAGTCCCCCGGTGTTTGTGTGAGTGAGGAACAGTGGTACATACATCGAGGGTTGGGGCACTGTACGTCGGGTCACACGGGATACCGGTCGGGTCCGGACCGATGCTATATACCCTTAATTCTTAGGCAAAAAAAATTCGTTTGGCGCGCTCACAGTGGCTCTGTATCGCGGCCGCCGTCGTATGACGGCGATTCGCGTTACAGAGCCACTCTGTCGCCGTCAATTGCCGATCAGCCGTCGGCAAGCGGTTAAACGTTTGCTTAAAAAAAACGGATTCTTAATTCCCATATATCGTAGCCAGGCCTGGGCTGGCCATAGGGCACACTGGGCTGCATGTCACGGGGTTGGGAGCTACATACATGGTGACAAGGAGTGAGTGTGTTTGTGGCCCCCTGAGCTGGGGGAGCTGGAGGCAGGAAATAAAATGTTCTCCCACAGCTGCCTGCCGCCTGGAGCGGAGCACACAGCCCCTGCTAATGCTCAGCCCAATCACTAATGATTTATCTCCCCTCCCTTCTCCTCCGACTGCCGCCTGTGTGGGCTCCGCTGAGACATGCATGAGAAGCACGGCGCTCCCTTCTAGACAGAGGACGCCAAGAACACCCACCACACGGGCCCTCGACCTCATCCAAGCTACTTGGCATGTGCCAATATAGTGTAATATACACTATATTACCAAAAGTATTGTCTTTATACGCTCATGAACTTTAATGGCATCCCAGTCTTAGTCCGTAGGGTTAAATATTGAGTTGGCCCACCCTTTGCAGCTATAACAGCTTCAACTCTTCTGGGAAGGCTGTCCACAAGGTTTAGGAGATTCTTCCAGAAGTGCATATGTGAGGTCAGGCACTGATGTGGACAAGAAGCCCTGACTCGCAGTCTCTGCTCTAATTCATCCCAAAGGTGTTCTATCGGGTTTAGGTTAGGACTCAGGCAGGTGTTCCAATACTTTTGGTAATATAGTGTATGTTAGTGTTCAGGTCCTGAACAGCTTCCATATGTACAACACATAAGATACTAAAGAGGTGTAACCACATATGTTATGTTACATACTCAGAAAACACTTGCTTAAAAAAAAAAAAAAAAATTCTAAAGCCTCGTACACTCTGGTCGACGATCGTATACAACAGATATGTACGTATACGTACAAACGACCGTTGTATGCTAAATCGACTGTTGGTACCGATTAGAACAGCCGACGTACGACGGTCGTACAACAGGAGTTGTATGAGCAGACTAGAAAATTTGGTAGTACCAACAAGCTGTTGTACGACCGTTGTATCGTGTGTACAGAGAAGTTGGTGCAACAAGTTGTATTGTGCAAAACACGCATGCTCAGAAGTCAGGAATGGCCAGATGCTAATTACATGCCCCTGAACTTTCTCTTTATACGTTCATAACACGTCACTACATTCGGCTTGGTCGTACAATCGTTTAGTGCATGTCAGTACATGAGCTACAACAGCCAACATACGATTTGGGCTGTTCAGTCGTACGACCTTTGCACAGTGTGTGTGAGACATTAGTTTGCACATATCGTAACTGGCCATAGGGCACACCAGGCTGCATGTCCCGGCGGGCGGAAGTCACATATACAGTGACAGGAAGTGATGGTGTTTGTAACCCCTGAGCTGGGGGAGTGAAAGGCAGGAAATGGCTCTGCCGCAGCTGCCTGCCACCTTTAACCTGCCGTCTGGAGCGGAGCACACAGCGCCTGCTAATGCTCAGCCCGATCACTAATCATTAATCTCTGCTCCAACTGCTGGCTGTGTGCACTCTGCTGAGACGCGCCTGAGAGCCACAGCGCTGCCTTCTAGACAAGGGCCCTGAGAACACCTACCATTTAGGAGTGCGTCTATGGGAATGTTAAACATTCTTCCAGAAGTGCTTTGGGAGGTCAAGCACTGATGGACGAGAAGGCCTGACTCAGTCTCCGCTCTAATTCACCCCAAAGGTGTTCTATCTGGTTGAGGTCAGGACTCTGTGCAGGCCAGTCAAGTTCCTCCACCCCAAACTTTCTCATCCATGTCTTTAATGGACCTTGCTTTGTGTACTGGTCCAAATCATTTGGAGGGGGGATTATAGTATGGGGTTGTTTTTGAGAGGTTGGGCTTTGCCTCTTGGTTCCAGTGAATGTAACTCTGAGGCTGGGTTCACACTATCCGACACAAAAACGGTCAGACTTTTGATCCTACTTTGCCCTGCAACATCGGTCCTACTTCTGTCCTACTTTGGTCCTACTTCCATCCGACTTGAATGAACAAGATAAGATTTTGCTCCGACTTTGAGATAGTGACTTGTCCTTTGACCAATACAAACCATCCCAACCAACCATGTGAGAAATTCCTTTTACTGCTGCTGTAATCACCAAGTCGGATGTCACAAGTCGGATGGTTAGAACAAGGATCCGACTTTTATCCTACTTCAATGATATGCAATGGGCTGAAGTAGGACCAAAGTAGTACAGCAACCTTTTTCAAAGTCGGACTGACTTGTGTCGGACCAGTTAAGACAGCTCTAATAGGGAATGATTAATTTTGTGACATAAAATGACTTGTGCTCACAATGTCGGTCTGTTTGTTGGACAAGTGTGAACCCAGCCTTAAGGTGTCAGCATACCAAGACATTTTGGAAAATTTCATGCTCCCAACTTTGTGGGAACAGTTTGGAAATGGCCCCTTCCTGTTCCAACCTGACTGCGCACCATTGCACAAAGCAAGGTCCATAAAGACATGGATGAGCGAGTTTAGGGTGGAGGAACTTGAGTGGCCTGCACAGTCCTGACCTCAACCGAATAGAACACCTTTGGGATGAATTAGAGCGGAGACTGTGAGCCAGGCCTTCTTGTCCAACATCAGTGCCTGACCTCACATATGGCTTCTGTTAAAATGGTCAAACATTCCCATAGACTCACTCTTAAACCTTGTGGGCAGCCTTCCCAGAAGAGTTGAAGCTGTTCTAGCTGCAAAGGGTGGGTCAACTCAATATTGAACCATATGGACCGAGACTGGGATGCCATTAAAGTTATGTGCATGTGAAGGCAGGCGTCCCAATACTTTCGGTAATATAGTGTGTATATTACTATGACTCCGGGTTATTATAATGGGGTTACTGTGAGTCGAGGTGATTATACTGTATATATGGTTACTGTAAATTTACTGACAGTTTGTAAAAATACTGCAAAAACCATGTGACATACAAAAACATTGACCATTTTATTTTCTAGGGCCTCTGCTAAAAATGTTTGGGGGTTCTAGGTAATCTATCAAAAATGATTATTTTTACATGTAGGAGAGAAATGTTAGAATTGGCATGGGTGTAAAGTAATTAATTCCCTAAGGGTAAGTTAACATAAAAGTTCTAAGTCGAACCTGAGGGCCCTTTCACACTAATGTGTTTTTGCTCCGTTTTTTTACCTTGCTAAAAATATGTAAGAAAAAATGTTTCCCTTTACATCCTATGGGACTCTTCACATCACTGTTCTGCTGGGTGCAATGCGTTTTGAAAAGTCCTGCAGGCGCGTGCTGGGTAATAGGCACCCAGAAAACGCACTGAAAACATGGTAAAAACGCATATGATGTGTTTGATGCATTTTTTTTCTAACTGAGCAGTGCAAAAGCAGCCATACACGTTGAGGAGGCAGCACAGTATGCTTGGATAATACTATAGAAAGATCCTACGGCCACAACTCCCAATGCCGATTCTGTCCACATGGAGTTTTGCCTCATCCAGCACAGTGGCGGCTGGTGCTTAATATATTGGGGGGGCAGCAAGGTAACACCACCCCCCCCCCCCCCACCACCACCACGGAATGCAGCGATCGCCACAGGCTCCAATCCTGTGCCAAAAAAAAAAACCTTGAAATCCATGCGTCCAACGCCCTGTATATAGATTAGGGGCGCATAGTTTGGGGGGGGGGGGGTGCCGCCCATGCACCCTGCACTGATCCAGCAATTTCTGTTGTATTCTCAAAAATAAACAAGCTAACTAGGAGAATGGGACATCCATAACATTGGCCATATCAGCTGTATAGACACAAGATCACCAATAGTGTCCATTCAAATAAAATAAGACATTTTCAGCACTAATAGCAGTGGTAGAATCAGGGGCGTAACTACAGGGGTTGCAATTGCAACTGGGCCCCATGCTCCAAGGGGCCCGTATGCCTCCCTTGTACACTTGGATAGGAGGGATGGCCCCCCTCCTATCCAGTTTACTTTGTCTTCTGCTGTTCCCAGGGTCCCTGTGTGCTTCCCTGCCCCCCCCCCCTCTCTCCTGACAGCTGCTGTAGAAGATGGGTTATGATGGAGAAATGGGAACGGTTCGGTAAATTTGTCATTTACCGGCTCCTTTTTCTGAATGGACAGTGATTGGTACCAATTTGTTCATTTATAACTGAAGCATAGTAAACTGTTTTTACTATACTTCCATTTCTGAATGAAAGGGAGGCTCGGTACACAACTATTTGTTTGTTTGGTGGGGCCGTAATAAAGGGACCTGCGATAGGAGTAAAGGGCCCCAGGATCAGTGGGAAGAGGTAAGGGCTCTGGCCAGGGATCAGGGGGACCCTTCATAATTTCTTGCACCGGGGCCCTGAAGGTTCTAGTTACGCCTCTGGGTGGAATCTTCAGCATCCAACACTCTTCCAGGTGTCAGATGCCTGCGTTTCCCCCCCCCCCCCGCTACATGCTGTGGCTCCACCCACCAGACACTAACTCACTTCCAGCGTGTTGGATGCCTGTGTCCCGTGCTACTGGATGTGGTTCCACCCACCAGACCCCATGTCACTACTGTGTCCTGTGGTAATATAGCAGGCAGTAGGAGAAAACTGTAGTTATCTGACACACCTGCAGCAGCTTATAATTGCCTTCCCCTTAACTATTGCTACGTTCAGCTACCGGGAGCAAAGAGGGTAGAAACTTGGAGATTACAAAGGGCTGAGGCCTCTCTCCCTAACCCCAAGTAATAGTCCTGGGCAGAGGCGTAACTCGAACCTTCAGGGCCCCGGTGCAAGAAATTATGAAGGGGCCCCCCTGACCCCTGGCCAGGGCCTTTCCCTCTTCCCACTCATCCTGGGGCCCTTTACTCCCATTGTGGGTCCCTTTTATTAAGGTACCGCAGCGGCACCCTTTCTGCCATATTCCGGCCTCCCCATGGTGGTGAAATACCAGCCACACCTTTGCAATCCTGAGAGTTCCCTTGCTGGTGTCAGTAGTTTTTAATTTTTATTTTTATTTAATTTTTTTTTACCATTTCATTTCTTTTACAATTTCATTTTTTATAATTTTTAAAAAAAAAATTTAGGAGCTCTGTTGGGGGGGCTTTGATGAGATATCAGCGGTCTAAACAAACCTCAGCCCTCAATCTCCATCTGTGGAGTCTCAGCTGCACAGAATGAATGGACAGGAATAGCTGTGCACCGAGCCTCCCATTCATTCAGAAATGGAAGTATAATAAAAACAGTTTACTATGCTTCAGTTATGAATGAACCAATCGGTACCAATCACTGACCATTCAGAAAAGGAAGGAGGGGGTAAATGACAAATTTACCGACCTGTTCCCATCTCCCCATGACATCTTCTACAGCTGCTGGCAGGAGAGAGGAGGGGGGAAGACATCAGATCTGTAGGGAGGCCAGGGAAGCACACAGGGACCCTGGGAACAACAGAAGACAAGTAAACTGGATAGAACGGGAGGCGGGGGCAACATATAGAGGAACCAATGTCCTGCATTAGGAGGAAAATGGAAGAGATTGGTTCCTCTGAATGCCACCCCCGCCATCCCTCCTATCCAGGTGTACAAGGGAGGCACATGGACCCCCTGGAGCATGGGGCCCGGTTGCAATTGCAACCCCTATCATTACGCCCCTGGTCCTGGGTGCACTGCTGAGCGGTCATTTGCCAAAATCACCAGTGTGCCACATGGAAAGAAAGGGACTGTCACATACTAAGCAGTTTCTGGGAGAGTTTTCTTCGCTCCCAGCAACCAAGCTAATGTTGGCATCTCAATAGAGAACCAGTTGCTTTGCCTTAAAAAGGCAAAGCTCTAGTTCATTTTAAATTGCAGGATACAGTATTTTCTAATGGGCAGCTCAATCTGGCCCCCTACCACTGTGCAAAATAAAAAGTAGATTGATGAGATATTGCAGATCTTTAAGCTCTGACTATGCTGACACGCCACTGCAGTACCCCAACATTTAGGGCACTGCGCCTTCTACTTGTTGTGTTGTCAGTAGATTGAACTGAGGATTTTCAAAAGAAGTGCCAACTAGGAATATCTGTTTTAAAATACAATAACGTGATATGGCTAAATGTGCAGTAAACCTATGGTCTTCCAAACAATGGGCTGCCTATTTGACCTCAATTTCCGTGTAAACTTCTGGTTGTGAGCCGTATCTAGGGACAGACTGGAAGTATATGGTTTCTTGGAAATATTGTGTAACGCACCCCCTAAGGAACCGCAGATGAACTGGGATCCCCCACCCTGCGTAGCCAGACACACCGAATATTCAGTCTCCAAGAGTCAGAAAAGTCCAGTACTTTTTTTTTTTTTTTTTTAGCCAATTAGAGCCTACGTGCTTAAAAAAAAAACATTGGAACCAATGTGTCTGGAGCCCTGCATTTATATAAGGGGCCAAGCGCATGGATCGGGGGGAAAGCGTCGCCTCTGCTCCCCTAATGGAGTGGCTGCCACTGCTTCTCAGGAGATATCCCAGATGTGCTGTCCTGCTCCTCCCGTCCTCTCCTTGCTCCTGTGCCTCCGGGTAGGGGTTCCTCCATGGGTTGTGGGGGATCCTTCCAGCACCTGAGCCCCAGGCCCAAGGTTACCCCCCCCCCCCCAGACTAGGGGACACCCTTAAGGGCCACCGATCGCCTCCTCAGCACTCCATCTTCAACTTCCACCCAACTCCCTTGCTGACTCATGCCTATTTATGAGGTACTTGCCCCCTTCCAGCCCCTTTGTGCTGGGGATTGGTCGAGGACCTCCTAAATATGCCAAGCACTTCCTAGTCTCCATCTGCTACATCTGGAAGCTTCTCCAAGGTTCTAGAAACAGGGGGAGGCACCAGGTAAACTGTTTGCGGAGTCATCCAGCCTCCCTGAGTCACACAGCCCTGACCCAGATTCAGCCCAAGCCTGGCTCTCAGCCAAGCCAAATTTTTCCCACACTACAGCTTACTCTACATCTAGCACACTAGAGGGTGATACAATCGTTTTTTTGTGTGTTTTTTCTTTATTATGGTTGACTAATTCACATCTACACAAAAAAGCAATAATGTAATATATTGCAGTTTACCAACCCTTAGATGTAGTGCCTGTATTCTTTTTCACTTTTCTGGCTAAGACCATTTTCATTAAAGTGGTTCTAAAGGCTGGAGGTTTTTACCTCTATGCATGAAGGTAAAAAACCTGTGTGCAGGGATGTTCACGATAACCTTGGCTGTATTTGGACTCTCCCTCACTGGCTGGGATGGCAGCTGGAGCCCATTGGCTGCCACTGCTGTCAATCACAGAGAGCCTATGAGGAGAGGGGGGACGTGGATGGGGCCAAGCCACGGCTTAGTGTCTTATGAATGCGTAGAGCAGTGGTTTGGGAGCAAGCACACAGTAGTGCCCTCAGGACAAAAGAGTTTCTATGGGGGCACTGCTCGAGGAGGAGGAACCAGGAATGCCGGCAGGGGACCCGAGGAGGATCGGAGCTGCTCTGTGCAAAACCACTGCACAGAGCAGGTAAGTATAGCACAACATGTTTGTAATTTAGAAAAAAAAAGAAGCTTTAATATCACTTCAAGTACAAAAATGTATATAACCTTTTTTGTTTTCAGGTTTAGATATTCCGAAAAAAGTTGCAGTACAAAACTTGTAATTTTTTTTACACCCATATGTTACTCCATTTTCAATAGCACTGCAGTGAATTGAAGGCACCTCTGATGCACCTGCGTTTAAGCACACCACAATGCTTTACCATGTGTTGAAATGCAATGTATCAGGGGAAATGTTTGCAGTATCTCTAGCCCGCTGTGGTACTCTAGCAGCCCAATGGATTGCCTTCACTCAAACATAATGTGCAATATCGCAACAGATTGCTGTCCCTGACCCATCCCTTTTTTATTTGATTTTAGTTTTCAATCATTTATGCTCAGCATCACATGTTGGCAGTGTCTAGGTTAATCTTCATGCAGATGTCCACTCCACCAAACTGACATCCACCCATTAAAATGGCTGTAAACCTCTGAAAAATTAAAACACAGTAGCATATCTGTCTACAGTGTGCACTTGAATCAAGCCGAAGCACTGAATGTGATTTCTGTCTGCGGTCTGCTTCCTCTATCTGCATTAGTCATTTCTAATTGTGGTCTGATTGGTTGTGCCACATCCAGGTGATCAAAGGGAGGGGAGTTTCAGCACACAGCCAGTGAATGGCAGCCTAAGCACATGTCTTTTTATGAGATTGTGTGGAGGGGAGTGTGTTTCAGGTCTCAGATTACATTCAGCTCTCTTTTTGAGCTGTGCAGTGTGTGACATTAGATCCCTACCACTTGCCTCTGGAAGGTCAGAAAAGCTGTGTAAATTCTGGACTTGAGATGGCTGCAGATAAATGGTTGCATCTCTGAGCCTAAAATAAGGTATGTAATACAAGTTAAAGTATTTAGCATGTTAACAAGATGATAAGCCAGGGAAGGCAAACTAAAAGCAGATTAAACTTCAGTTTTAGTGAACTGGCATATGCGCATCTGTTTATGACCCATTGATTTAGAATTATATTTTGCTTGACTCTTTTTTGCTTGAGGATTATACAGTCCACTCTGCTATATGAATACCTTTTTATTGGTTATGAAGTCCATTATTCCCACCCACCCCCTAAATTGCCTTAAAGTATAATTATAGCCTCCCACAGTTTCTTAGTAACCCTGCAATGTCCCACAAGTACCTTTTGCACATGTGGTAACAATACTTCACTGCCCCTAAATTTAGCAGAGTTTTCCCTCTGTAGACTTCATTACTTGCACTACTGTAATAAGAGCAAAGATGCTGTAGGAATCAGCCCATCTAGTAGAGGTGATTCTTGCAGGAAGGTCTAGACAGTTGATGGAAAATTACTGATTGATCACCTCAGATGAATGGCTTGCTTCCTCCCTGGTGGCAGGGTTTGGCAAGTGATGTATAGGGTAGACACATTTCTGGGAGGGGTTGTGCATGATCCAGGTGTTTGTTAGGACTATTGACAAAATACATGGAAAATGGAGGATCTTTGAGAATGAATATAAAAAAAAGTGGGCTGCAAGTTGAAGGGAAGGACCTCTCATTGTTACAGTATATTTAGGAGTATTGTCCATGCCAACATGGGAAAAGCAGTGATAGCTTAAACCAAAAGCATGGCAAAAGACTAGGTGTAAAAGGGAAGGATTTGGGTTTCAGAGTACTGGGCTGAGACTTTCCATTGGCGTAAAACCTATATGCTAAAGATAGTTAGCACCTAAATTGAAGGGGGAGAGGTTTATGGGAAGGCTGGATGAGTAGTTAAACTAGGATTGTACTAGGATTTGCCCTACAAAAGATGTGGAACATACATGTGCAAAACAAACCGTGGATTAAAGTGTTCACCAATGCAAGAAGTCTGCCAAGCAAAATAGGAGTGTTGGAAGCTTTGGTGTATGAATAGAACTATAGTTTAGTTGGTATTGTTGAATCTTGGCTTTGTTCTTCAGTTTATTGGGCTGTTAAAATTCATGATTATGCTCTTTTGGATATAGACAGAGTAAAACAAAAAGGTAGAAAGGTTTGTCTCTGCAAAAGAAGTGATGTAAGTGTGAAGGACCATGTTGATGGAGAGTATGATGGTGCTGAGACATTATGGGTAAAGTAGCATATTTATGTTCATACTGCAGGTCAATTATTGGAGTTTGTTACAGGCCTATAGTATTAATGAGGAGGAAAACTCCACTCCTTGTACTGATAGAAAGGGCTGGGCATTGGTAATGGGAATTTTAACTACCCTGAAACTGACTGGAGTAAAGGCACTGCTGGAACAGTACATATTACAAGACATTATTATGGTATAGTTTATAGAAATCCCAGCTAGAAATGATGCTCTGCTAAACCTGGTAATCTCAAACCATACAGAGCTTATTACTAATGTTCATATAAAAGAACATCTGGGTAGCAGTAGCCATAACATGGTTCTATTTAATGTAAGTTGTAAACACCTTTTGACACTAGAAAGATATAAACACTAGTGTTGAGCGGACCCGAACTGTAAAGTTCGGGTCCGTACCGAACTTTGGGGGTGTCCGGGACACGGACCCGAACATTTCAAAAAACGTTCTGGTAGTTGAATCACGCATGTTGAATAGCTGCAGGGCAGCCAATCAACAAGCGTTTCACTGGTTTGCCCTTAGAAGCCATCACAGCCATGCCTACTAATGGCATGGCTATGAATGGCCAGTGCATCATGTGACCCAGCCTCTTTATAAGCTGGAGTCAGTGCTGCATGACACATGCTCCCTTAGACTGACTAGTGTAGGGAGAGGAAGCTGCCGGCATTGTTGTGAGGGACAGAATGCAGATATTTTAACATCTCATCCTGCATTATAGGACTATCTGATTCTGGACTAATTAGAGATTTCTCATACTGTTGCTTTGAGTGACAGATTGCAGATCTCACCCTGCATTACAGAACGATCTGACTGCACTAGGTAGAGGCTTCTGCTTAGAGGGACAGATTATATTCTAAAATCCTCCTAGTTCTATAGGGTCAGGTTCCAGCTGTTGCTTAGAGGGACAGATTATTGCTCAAAAATCATTGCCTACTCCTCTAGGGCCAGGTCCCAGCTATTGCTGTAAGGGACAAATTATTGGCTACATAGTACATTTGCGGGCACAATGAGGAGAGCATCAAATAAGGGACGTGGTCATGGGGATGCTGGTGTTGGTCGTGTTGGTGAAGCTCCTGTTGGAAGGAGAGGACGTGGTCGATGTGTGCCAGCTACACACACGTAAAACACCTTCCTCAGGTAGCCAACAGAACCTTCACCGGTATATGGTAGGCCCGAATGCTGCTCAACGATTGGTGAGGCCAGTACAAGTACAGGCGATAGTAGATTGGATGGCTGATAATGCCTCCAGTTCCTTCACATTGTCTCCCTTCCGGTCCCTTGATGAAAGCTCAGAGTTGGCACCTGAACCCCGTGGCCATCTGTCTTTCACCTCAGCCCCTTGTAAATTAGCCAAGCAGTCTGAGCCCCAAGTCCTGCCAGAGACTCTTATGCCTTTTGATGACTCTCCTGGTGTGCTTTCCGTGGGCCATCCACATAGCGCTGCACCAGAAGTGGAAGACCTTGAGTGCACCGATGCCCAACCACTTCTGTTGCACAATGAGGACATGGAAACACCAGCGCAGCATGTCTTAAATGATGACGAAACACAGGTGCCCACTGCTGCAGCTTTCCTCAGTGTGCAGACTGACAAGGAGGGCAGTGGTGAAGGGTGGGTGGAAGATGATGGGGAGGAGGATGATTAGGTCCTAGACCCCACATAGACTGAGGGTCATGCGAGTGACGTGTGCAGTTTGGAGGAAGAGGTGGTGGTCGCACAGAGGCACCACCACAGCAAAAGAGGAAGCAGGTTGCAAAAGCGGAGCGAGCCTCCCCTAGACCGTATGCCTGCTACTACCCACCGCACCCAGGGACCTAGCACACCAAAGGCAGCTTAAAGGCGTTCCCCCGCGTGACAGTTCTTCAGACAATGTGCTGACGACAAGACACGAGTGGTTTGCAAGCTGTGCAATGATAGCCTGAGCCGGGGCATAAATGTTCTAAATCTGACCACAGCCTGCATGATCAGGCATCTAAATTCAAGGCACAAGCTGCATTGGAATAATTACCTCAGAATCCAAGAAAGGTCTCGGCCTCCTGCTGCTGCCTCTGCCTCTGCCTCTTCCTCCACCTACCGTGACAGGGTCACCTGCCACCCAGCAAACAGATGATATGACAGCAACGCCACCATGTCCGCCACCGTCCCCAAGCATTTCCACACGGTCCCATGGAAGCTTACAGCTCTCCATTTCCCAAACACTGGAGAGAAAGAGGAAATACCCCCCTACCCACCCGCGATCCCTGGCCCTGAATGCAAGCATTTTAAAATTCCTGGCCTTTGGAATGCTGTCCTTCCGTTTGGTGGACGCGGACAGTTTCAAAAACCTGATGGCGGTGGCTGTCCCACAGTACGTGGTTCCCAGCCGCCACTACTTTTCCAGGCGAGCCATCCCTTCCCTGCACAAACAAGTCAGGGACAAGATCAAGTGTGCACTGCGCAATGCCATCTGTGGCAAGGTCCACATAACCACTGATACCTGGACCAGTAAGCACGGGCAGGGACGCTATATCTTGCTAACTGCACACTGGGCAAATGTAGTGGCGGATGGGCCTGAGCCGGCTAGCCATTTGGCGCATGTCCTTCCACCACCGAGGATTGCAGGGCATTTCTCTTTGCCTCCTGTTGCCGCGGCTTCCTCCTCCTCCTCGTCCACCTCCTCATCCGCTCAGCGTAACACCTTCACCACCAACATCAGCACATCCAGGGGGAAACGACAGCAGGCTGTTTTAAAACTGATATGTTTTGGGGATAAACCCCACACTGCGCAGGAGCTATGGACGGGCATTGAACAGACCAATGAGTGGTTGTTGCCACTGAGCCTCAAGCCCGGCCTGGTGTGCAACAATGGGCGAAATCTCGTAGCGGCTCTGGGCCTAGCCTGTTTGACGCACATCCCTTGCCTGGCGCACGTGCTGAATTTGGTGGTACAGAATTTTCTAAACTACCCGGATATGTCAGAGCTGCTGCAGAAAGTGCGGGCCGTCTGTGCGCACTTTTGGCGTTCTCACCCTGCTGCTGCTCACCTGTCCACCTGAACTTCGGCCTTCCCGCTCACCGCCTCATATGCAACGTGCCCACAAGGTGGAACTCCACCTTGCACATGCTGTGCGAGCAGCAGCAGGCAATAGTGGAGTTTCAGCTGCAGCACACACGGGTCAGTCGCTCTGCGGAACAGCACCACTTCACCACAAACGAGTGGGCCTCCATGCGAGACATGTGTAGCGCATTTCGGTGCTTTGGAGTACTCCACCAACATGGCCAGTGCCGATGATGCTGTTCTCAGCGTTACTATCCCACTTCTATGTCTCCTTGAAAAAACACTTTGGGCCATGATGGAAGAGGATGTGGCACAGGAGGATGAGGAGGAGGAAGAGGGGTAATTTCCACGGTTATCAGGCCAGTCATTCGCAAGTGGCTCGGAGGGTGGGTTCCTGCACCAGCATAGGCCAGGTCAAATATATTCAAGCCAGGGCACAGTTCTGGAGGACGAGGAGGACCAGGAAGATCATGAGGAGGAGGAGGAACAGCAGCAGGGTGGCACCCAAAGCATCTCGTGGGCATCACTGGATCGTGGCTGGGGGGATACGGAGGACACATGATATACCTCTCTCAGAGGACAGCTTGTCTTTGCCTCTGGGTAGCCTGGCACACATGGCCGACTACATGCTGCAGTGCCTGCGCAGCGACAGCCGAGTTTCCCACATTGTAACGTGTGCCGATTACTGGGTGGCCACCCTGCTGCATCCCCGTTACAAAGAAAGGGGTTATGATCGGGCACTCCCATTTAACATGACAAGCCTCCATCCCTAATAACATATATGTACACAAAATTGGCGGTCGTGGGACTTTAAATGAGGCAAGTCACTGATATAGTCAACAAGTCATGAACAAATGAATATCTATAAAACTCATTTATTGCACATGAAAACACATAGGTAGCTCTTGATTCACAGATTACAATGAAAAAATGTCACAGATAGCTGACAATGATATATAAATACATGATAACAGGAATAAAAGGATGCGTGGCTACAGTGAACTGTAGCATGTGAGCTGGTCTAATATACAATATACTCTACGCGTTTCGAGGATCCGTCCTCTCATCAGGAGTATCATAATTATTGTCTATAAATATACAAAAATGATATATTAGTAATTTGGTCAATACCTTGTAAAAAACCAAGGGAAGAAATATAAAGTAGAAAATGGGAAGAACCAATTCTTACATGTCAGCTAATTGTGGCCCAACCAATGACAATGGGGAAAGGACTGTCCCGAGCATCGTCAGTCCCGGGGCTGAGGCAGGAAAATAGAAATATTTGACTCATTTCTTTTGACTTCACTCAATTATACTATATTACACCATATTTCTATTTCTGTTTCACAGTTTGGTGCGAACAGCAGGTTCCCTTCACTCACTTTCCATGGTCCTTGGGTTTGCCGCCTGACTGCTGTCCATTGCTCGGGCTTCTATTTTCCCGCCTCAGCCCCGGGACTGACGATGCTCGGGACAGTCCTTTCCCCATTGTCATTGGTTGGGCCACAATTAGCTGACATGTAAGAATTGGTTCTTCCCATTTTCTACTTTATATTTCTTCCCTTGGTTTTTTACAAGGTATTGACCAAATTACTAATATATCATTTTTGTGTTTTTGTATATTTATAGACAATAATTATGATACTCCTGATGAGAGGACGGATCCTCGAAACGCGTAGAGTATATTGTATATTAGACCAGCTCACATGCTACAGTTCACTGTAGCCACGCATCCTTTTATTCCTGTTATCATGTATTTATATATCATTGTCAGCTATCTGTGACATTTTTTCATTGTAATCTGTGAATCAAGAGCTACCTATGTGTTGTCATGTGCAATAAATGAGTTTTATAGATATTCATTTGTTCATGACTTGTTGACTATATCAGTGACTTGCCTCATTTAAAGTCCCACGACCGCCAATTTTGTGTACATCCCCGTTACAAGGACAACGTGCCGTCCTTCATTACCTCACTGGAGCGTTGTAGAGGCGCTGCTGAGGGCATTCCTCCATTCAGGAGGAAGAGGCCGCCAACGCAGCTGTGGCACCGCCAGCCCCTCAGAAGGCAGGGTTAGCA
>BLSH010531583.1:116958-130425 GCA_018402905.1 Glandirana rugosa
TTCTGTTGGAGACCTATACTACGACTCGTACACGTGAATTGAAGAAACCAGCTGGTACCGCTCCGGACAATACTTACCTTGGACAGGACAATTTGACGACATACCAGAACCGGTGGTACGACGTCGAGTCAAAGTCCCAGAACCGTTAGAAGAATATCGGATCCGGTCCCGAAACTACGCTATAAAAAACTGGCTCCTAACTTTTTCAGCCGGCTCCTAGATTCAAGGCAAATTTGTCAAGCCCTGGCCTAGGCTATAAGAAGATTGCCAAGACCCTGAAACTGAGCTGCAGCATGGTGGCCAAGACCATACAGCAGTTTAACAGGACAGGTTCCATTCATAACAGGCCTCGCCATGGTCGACCAAAGAAGTTAAGTGCACATGCTCAGCATCATATCCAGAGGTTGTCTTTGGGAAATAGAATTATAAGTGCTGCCAGCATTGCTGCAGAGGTTGAAGGGGTAGGGGGTCAGCCTGTCAGTGCTCAGACCATATGCCACACACTGCATCAAATTGGTCTGCATGGCTGTCATCCCAGAAGGAAGCATCTTCTAAAGATGATGCACAAGAAAGCACACAAACAGTTTGCTGAAGACAAGCAGACTAAGAACATGGATTGATGAGACCAAGAAACTTATTTGGTTAAAATGGTGTCAAGAACTTATGGTGGCAACCAGGTGAGGAGTACAAAGACAAGTGAGTCTTGCCTACAGTCAAGCATGGTGGTGGGAGTGTCATGGCCTGGGGCTGCATAAGTGCTGCCGGCACTGGGAGCTACAGTACATTGAGGGAATCATGAATGCCAATAAGTACTGTGACCTACTGAAGCAGAGCGTGATCCCCCTCCCTTCGGAGACTGAGTAGCAGGGCAGTATTGCAACATAACGACCCCAAACACCCCTCCAAGACAACCACTGCCTTGCTAAAGAAGCTGAGGGTAAAGGTGATGGACTGGCCAAGCATTTCTCCAGACCTAAACCCTATTGAGCATCTGTTGGGCATCCCCACATGAAAGGTGGAGGAGCGCAAAGTCTCTAACATCCACCAGCTCAGTGATGTCGTCATGGAGGAGTGGAAGAGGACTCCAGTGGCAACCTGTGAAGCACTGGTGAACTCCATGCCCAAGAGGGTTAAGGCAGTGCTGGAAAATAATGGTAGTCACACAAAATATTGACACTTTGGGCCCAGTTTGGACATTTTTCACTTAGGGGTGTACTCACTTTTGTTGCCAGCGGTTTAGACATTAATGACTGTTATTTTGAGGGGGCAGAAAATTTACACTGTTATACAAGCTGTACACTCACTACTTTACATTGTAGCAAAGTGTCATTTCTTCAGCGTTGTCACATGAAAAGGCATAACAACATATTTACAAAAATGTGAGGGGTGTACTCACTTTTGTGAGATACTGTATATAGTGCTGAACTTGCAGTAACACACCTATATTGCACTAAGCTTGCAGTAACACAATAAAATATATAGCGTTAAACTTTCACTAACGCACAAATATATGGCAATCAACTTGCAGTAACGCACAGAACTATATAGCGCTAAACTTGCAGTAACACACAGCACTATATTGCACTAAGCTTGCAGTAACGCAATGAAATATATAGCGTTAAACTTTCAGTAAGGCAGAAATATATGGCAATCAACTTGCAGTAACACACAGAACTATATGGAGTTAAACTTGCAGTAGCACACACATCTATATAGTGATAAACTTGCAGTAACACACAGAACTACAGTGTATATAAAAGAAAATGGAAGGGCTAAATTGAAGTCCATAATGGGGATAGTATTGACACAGCCCCAAAAGAACCAGAATGGCTTAAAACTGATGAGGTCTAGAAACATTTAGAAAACGGGTATTTGGACCAGATGGCATACCCCCTGATGACTGGTTTCCTACCACTAGATGGATGCATAGCCAATGAAGTGTCTATCAAAGTAATTACAAGTAATTATAGACTTGTTACCTTTAACTTCTATGGTTAGGAAGATATTTGAAAATTTGAAAAAAATACCCAAAGATTACCCAATTACATGTAAAGAATTTTTTAAAAATGTATTTTTGCTTGTACATGATTGGATGATGGAGATCAGCAGAGCTTCCTCTCATTTACTAAGATCTAGCAAGTGCACTGTACATTTGCCTTTAGTAAATCAACTTCATTGTATACTTGGACTTTGCAAAAGTGTTTTACAATTCCTCATATATGGCTAATGTGTAAGTTAAAATCTATTGGCTAGGAAAATGCAATCTGTAAATGGATAGACAATTGTCTAAAGGACAGTACAGGCAGTCTCCGGGTTACACACAAGATTGGGTCTGTAGGTTTGTTCTTAAGTTGAATTTGTAAGTCAAAGTGTGTGTGTGTGTGTGTGTGTGTGTGTGTGTGTGTGTGTGTGTGTGTGTGTGTGTGTGTGTGTGTGTGTGTGTGTGTGTGTGTGGCCAAAATTTTTTAAAGCATTTTGGATAGCATAGGGAAGGGTTAAAACCCCTGTAATGTTCGTATTGCTGTCTGTTTCTGTTCAGAAGATTTCACCTCCCTTCCTGTCCCAATGAGTTGATTTTGAAAATTATGGGTTGTTGTGGAAACAAACCTTGGTGATAAAGATTCAGTGGAGCCACCTTTTTCCCATAATAACTTACAGGAGTAAATTTTCCTTCCTAGGGGTAGATTTCCTCCCTTCCTGTTGTCTACCTCCCTTTGTAAGGATGAGTTGTTTGTAAGTGGGATGTTTGTAACTAGTAGTGGTTATTCATATTCTGAATGACCTAAGCTTATTAGTGATGTACCCCAAAGTTCAGTGTTGGGACCCTTAATTTATATGTTTAAACTTCTATTAGTTCTTTTCATAACAAGAAAATACAGATTGGATTTATCCAGTGCAACATGGAGGTAGAAGTGTAAAAGGACATATGTCATGAAAACAAGCAGAGAAGAACAAGTCTCAAGAATGTACCTTTAGAAGGTAGCAATTAAAACCGTAAGGATCACAATCCTGTAAAACTCTGCACTGCAATAAAGCTTAGTACAACAGGTATTTCAAATATATATATATATTGGGGACCCAATGAAAGGCCTTCGTATGCTAGCAAGAAGATGGTCTCCAGGGAGGGAGTGGTATTTGACCAGACTGCATTAAGTGTTTGTAAAGGCTGAAGGTTTTTTTACTTTCATGCAATCTATGCATGAAGGTAAAAAACCTTCAGTGCACAGCTCCCCCTTCAGCCCCCCCCCCCCCTCCATATTTATCTAAGCCCCATCTCGATCCAATGATGTGCATGAGATCTGAGGCTCTCCTGGGTCTCTCCCTCCTGATAGGCTGAGATGCAGGAGCCATTGGCTCCCGCTGCTGTCAATCACAGCCAGTAATGGGGGGGCGAGGCTGAGCCATGCTCTGTGTCTTATGGATGCAGTGAGCGTGCGCTCAGACACACACACGTGCCCTCACAGCAAGTGGCTTGCTATGGGGGCACTCGGTAAGGGGGAGGGGCCCACAGTGACAACTGAGAACCCGAGAAGTTTAGGAGCGGGGCTTCTCTTTGCAAAACCACTAAACATATATATCAAATTATCAGACAAAATTTGCTTAGCCAACAGTTACCCCTCTGCAGCTGGAGTAAGATTAAACTGGTATGCTAATATAGCGCCAAACAAAAGATGGTAAAATTTCAAAAAAACAAAAATAAAGTTAAAGAAAAATCTACAATGGTTGTTACATCTGGGGAATAATCATCTAAATATCATGAGCACTCAATAGTCCGTATTCAAATCAAGGGCAAGATCAATGTAACATTTTTATCCTCCCAAAATGGCTGCTGGCCCACAATGGTCGTTACCAGAGTACCCCAAGATGGCTGCCTTTCCCAAAACCGTGGCTTGTTGAGTTGCATCTTGATTCCTTCGTGTGTGTGTGTGTGTAGGGAATTGATGTTTTACCCATATCTATGTATATTAATTACACATCTTGGTAAAAGCAGAAAACCATATAATTGTAAACACAATATTTGGATATTTAACACATTTCTACTTATGGTATATTTTCTAATCAAATTAATACATATTACTTATAGATGATTATGCTATAAGACAAGACCATACAATCAAGGCTTGATCTATTTCCTGGGATACAATGAGGTATAGTCTTGTATTCACACTTTTAGACATATGCGGAGATGATGATAGAAAAATATTATCATAAATATAAACAAACCTTCTACAGCTCCCTTTAGGCATATTATGGACCATGGACATCAATATTTAGGATAATGTTCATAATGGGATATTTGTTATATAGTAAGGCTGGGTTCACACCTATGCGAATTGATGCGGCTTAAACCGCATCCAATTCGCAGGACACTTGAAAACACATTGTTTTCAATGTGTCCAGTTCACATATGTGCGGTGCATTCGCACTCCGCATTGCACAAAAAATGCACATGTTCTTTGTGCAATGCGGTGCGAATTCCCAGCCCGTTGAGTCCAGTGGGAGCGCATCTAACACGGAGATGCACTCCGCACTGAACGGGGATATATTCCCCTGCTCGCGGCTCCTCCCCCATCTCTCCCCCCGCAGCTGCTGCGCTGTGGGAACGGACAGGAGCTGCCGAACAGCGGCTCCGTCCCTTCCCGGCAGCAGAGAGGCTGGAATTCGCACTGCAATGGTGTGAATCCAGCCTAAGACTTTGTTTGACAATGGCATATCTCACCTGGGGAAAAACAATTGAGGTTGCTGTGTTTCCAAAGTTTTTATTACTAATCCAAGGCTTCTCAAATTCTGTTTAGAGACCAAAAAATATATTTATCTTTGGCTTTAGATATCCAGTTTATCAAACAACCTGTTAGCAGATCTCTAACAGGGTGATAAAAGATGCAGGATGTGAGTCCTAAGGTTCAGCTTTTTTTTTTCTGGGGCTTAGTCAATCCTAAAACTCCATATGAAATATGTTTATTTATTTATCCTAGTTCTGACAGGAGAGAGTAGGAGGGTGGTACTAAACACTGTTTGCACCACCCTTGTCTCAAAAATTTGTAAGTTCATAGCCAATACAATCAGATTTAAATCTCATGTGCCAAGCAGCCACAGAGGGCAAAAGATGTGACTAATCACATTTGACTAAACCCAGGTAATCTAAGGAGGAATGCCGCAGTGGCATAAGCCTCTACTAGCAGGGTCTGCAAAAGACCCTGCTAGTAGAGGCCAATTAGGCCAATAATAGTCTGGTAGAGCAGCTTTGCAATAATGATGTGGGTCTGGCTTTCTTTGACCTAGAACTGAACTACTAGAGCCTAACTTTGTCATGTACTGGAAGTGACTGCAGGACCAGCAGAGTGTGGTGAGAGCTGGTGTGAGCAGTTGCTCGGACTGGGCAGTTGAATACATACTAGGCCGACCGGTGTTCCCTGGAGGAACTTGTGAGTAGTTTTTTTTTTTTTTTCCTTAATAAAATTTCTAATTCTATGGTGCTACACCACTTTTGTACACATTCTTTTTTATGTTGGCTATTGATTGTGCTATGCAGGGGATTTATGTAATCTGAGTTACCCTGATGGACTGTGGGGGAATGTATATACTTCATGCGCGGGAAGTGTGGACTGTGACCGTTTCTTTCACTGTTTGCGAACTGGTGCTGTGTGACGTATTTATTTATGTAATTATTTGGCACAAGCACAACGCTGTAAATCTACATATATATTCTATTTCACAAGTGAGTACACCCCTCACATTTTTGTAAATATTTTTTTATTATCTTTTCATGTGACAACACTGAAGAATTTACATTTTGATACAATTTAAAGTAGTGAGTGTATAGCTTGTATAACACTGTAAATTTGCTTTCCCCTCAAAATAACACACACAGCCATTAATGTCTAAACCACTGGCAACAAAAGTGAGTACACCCCTAAGTAAAAATGTCGAAATTGAGCCCAAAGTGTTAAAATTTTGTGTGGCCACCATTTTCCAGCACTGCCTTAACCCTCTTGGGCATGGAGTTCACCTGAGCTTCACATGTTTCCACTGGAGTCCTCCATGAAGACATCACAGCTGGTGGATGTTGGAGACCTTGCACTCAATCTTCCGTTTGAGGATGCGCCACAGATGCTCAATAGGATTTAGGTCTGGAGACATGCTTGGCCAGTCCATCACCTTTGCCCTCAGCTTCTTTAGCAAGGCAGTGGTCCTCTTGGAGGTTTTTGGGGTCGTTGAGTTGTAATACTGCCCTGTGACCCAGTCTCCGAAGGGAGGGGATTATGCTCTGCTTCAGTATGTCACAGTACATGTTGACATTCATGCTTCCCTAAATGAACTGTAGCTCCCCAGTGCCGGCAGCACTCATGCAGCCCCAGACCATGTCACTCCCACCACCATGCTTGACTGTAGACAAGACACATTTGTCTTTGTACTTCTCACCTGGTTGCCGCCACACACGCTTGACTCAATCTGAACCAAATAAGTTTATCTTGGTCTCATCAGACCACAGGACATGGTTCCAGTAATCCATGTCCTTAGTCTGCTTGTCTTCAGCAAACTGTTTGCAGGCTTTCTTGTGCATCATCTTGAGAAGAAGTTTCCTTCTGGGACGATAGCCATGCAGACCTATTTGATGCAGTGTATGGTCTGAGCACTCAAACGTCTATTTCCCAAAGAGAACCTCTGGATATGATGCTGAGCACATGCACTCAACTTCTTTGGTCAACCATGGCGAGGCCTGTTCTGAATGGAACCTGTCCTGTTAAACCGCTGTATGGTCTTGGCCACTGTGCTGCAGCTCTGTTTCAGGGTCTTGGCAATATTCTTATAGCCTAGGCCATCTTTATGTAGAGCAGTGATTCTTTTTTTTCAGATTCTCAGTTCTTTGCCATGAGGTGCCATGTTGAACTAACAGTGACCAGCATGTGAGAGTGATAACACCAAATTGAACACACCTGCTCCCCATTCACACCCGAGACCTTGTAACACTAAAGAGTCACATGACACCGGGGAGGGGAAATGGCTAATTGGGCCCAATTTGGACATTTTCACTTAGGGGTGTACTCACTTTTGTTGCCAGCGGTTTAGACATTAATGGCTGTGTGTTCTATTTTGAGGGGACAGCAAATTTACACTGTTATACACGCTGTACACTTCTTTACATTGTAGCAAAGTGTTATTTCTTCAGTGTTGTCACATGAAAAGCTATAATATATTTACAAAAATGTGAGGGGTGTACTCACATTTGTGAGATAATGAAAAAGTGTGTGTGTGTGTGTGTGTGTGTGCTTTTTCACATAAGCATCAACAATATGCCAAAGATGGGGTACATATCATTCAGTTTGCAATATCAACGGATAATAATAGACACAAGGACAGAGCTTCATACCCAGAGAATAAACAATTACCAGAAAACGACAGTAACAAAACAGCTGGTGACTTTTAGAAGAAAGCTATCACTCCAGTCAAAATGCAGAAAAATGTAACAAGGAGGATATAACGCAGGGCACTTATCTGTGTTCATACGGGTATACCTCAGTCTCAGTTTAAACTTCAATCTCCCCTGAGACCTTAGAAGTCCACTCCAACCATATTTTATCAAATTTTGTAGTACAACCTCTGGCAGTATAGGTCAGTTTATACATGGGCAATGCTTGATTGACCAAGTCTACCCACATCTGTAAAGTGGGAGGTTCTGGTTTCTTCCATTGGAGGGCAATTGCTTTTTTTGCATAAAAGAAGAGTAATTACATTCTGAGGCATCGATGTGATCTGATTCAATAACTTTGATTTGTCAAAAGAACAAGAGGCGAGGAAAGTCCTCCAATGAATAACAACTGTACCTGTGACAACTCTCTAAGATGGGAATTGCATTCATTTTGGAGAAATCTCTTTCCATTTCCTGTTGTATGAGAATTCATTTTTCTTTTTCATCTAGTAGGCATAAACTGCAAACTTGCTACCTGTAGCTGGTTTGTACATCCTTATTGAGGTATATTAAAGCTGAACTCTTAAGTCCTCACTTGTAGTCAGGCTGTGCCCAAACTGCAAATGTTCGTTCATTTCTGTCTAGCAGGAACCAGTAAAGCAGTATTGCTTACTTGATCCTCTATGCTGCTAGACCTGACTCTGCAGCCTCTTTTCCCCTGTGCTCCAGCAGTCTAATGTCCTTGGACATCAGCAAGAGCTCTGCAGAGCCCATAGTCCTGCTCTGGACATGGAGACGCCAAAGAACATTCCATGCCAGTGCCTAGGGGGGCGCCATCTGCCAGTGGAGCAGAGGATTAATAAATGTTTTCCCCTATTCTGAAATAAGCAGTTAACCCTTGCAGTGTGGGTGCAGCCCCCTGCAAGGTAAGACTTTTTTAGTTTTCCTGGCATTGGGTTTCAAGTAAAGGTTGATTGCCTGGGCCTGAACTATTTCCTTTTGAACTTCAATAACATGAATTGGGAACCCGATTTCATTTCTGAAACATACCAGGTTATTTGGCATACTGGAAAGGGGCTACAATGTAATATAGGAAGGAAGCTTCCATGTGTGTATGTGGTACTGCTGTGCTATGCATAAGGGATGGTGGTGAAATGAAGCATGACCCCTTCATGCTGTACGTTGCATACTCTGACTAGTGATGAGTCACACATTTTGTTTGGCTGTATGAGGGTTCGCTGAACGTGACAAAAGTTCAGGTGCTGAATCCAAACCCAAATTAAGTCAATGGAAGCCGAATGTTAACTATTTTCCGACCGTATAACTTGCATATACGATGGCAAGGTGGTACTGCTGCGCCAGGTCACATACATAGTATGTGATCCAACACTTCTGGTTAAGGGGGGGGGGCATACATGTGCTCCGCTGGCGGCCCACTCCCACTGTGATTATACACAGCGGAGCTGATTTGCGGGTACCGCGGACTCTGTCCACCGGCACCCGCCGATCATCCAGCACAGAAGCAGAATGGCGGTCTGCCTATGTAAACAATGCAGATCACCGTTCTTATAGGAGGGAAGGCATGGATCCTTTGCTCCTGCAAAGCAGGAACATGGATTTGTCTTCCCCTTGTAAAAACACCTCCCACAGTACACTAAAACACTGGTTAGGAACACAGTTAACCCTTTGATCGCCCCTCATACTTAACCCCTTCCCAGCCAGTGTCATTAGTACAGTGACAGTGCATATTTTTAGCATTGATCACTGTATTAGTGTCAATGGTCCCCAAAAAGTGTCAAGTGTCAGTGTCCACCGCAATATTGCAGTCCCGATCAGTCACTGATCTCCACTATTACTGGGAAAAAAATTTAAAAGAGAAAAAATTTAAAATATCCAATAGTTTGTAGATGCTATAACTTGTGCCCAAACCAATCAATATACACTTTGGATTTTTTTACCAAAAATATGTAGCAGAATATATATTGGTCAAATATTTTTTTTTTTTTTGGGATAGGTTTTATAGCAGAATGTAAAAAATATACTGTATATATTTTTCAAAATTGTTGGTCGTTTTTTTTCCCCGCAAAAACCAGAGGTGATCAAATACCACCAAAAGAGCGATTTATGGGGGGGAAGAGGACATACATTTTATTAGGGTACAGTGTTGCATGACCGTGCAATTGTCAGTTAAAGTAATGCAGTGCCGTATCACAAAAAATGGCCTGGTCAGGAAGGGGGTTAAATCTTCAAGGTCCAGTGGTTAAACAATTCTGCCCAATTGTAGGCTAATAGGCAAGGATTTGTTAAAGTGGTTGTAAACTTTTCTTGTACCTACTGGCAAGCCTCATTATAGGCTTACCTATAGGTACTGTAAATATTGAGCACTGTTTAGGAGATATTTGCTATACATGCAGCCAATGATGTGATCGGTGCTTGTGCTCTGAAGGAACGGCCCAGGTGGGGCACGGGAGTGACGTCATCGTGGCTCCGGCCAGTCACACAGCCGGAGTCCGAGGACCCGGAAGGGAGACGGGTGAAGATGAAGCGGCCTACAGCGATTACATCTCTGGAATGCTTATTTTTCGGGTAAGTTTTGCATAATGTACTAGTATGCGATGCATACTAGCACATTATGGTTTTACCTTGCAGGTCAAAAAAAAAAGCACCCCGAGGTTTACAACCGCTTTAAACAAATGAAATGGGTGGAGCTGGGCACTGCAATGGGTAACCTCTAACAAAGAAGGATGCCTCTGTCACAGGTTGCCGACCTGCCTATTTCTCAGTAAATTGGTTGAGTGTTTTCTTCACGCAGTTGTATGTCCTTACTGCTTTCTTTATTAGTGAAGCACTGTCAGTAGTTTGGGGGAGGAGAGGGAAGGGTATCTGTGTGATGTTTGTTTCATTTATTATTTCAGGTACTTACATTTGTTCTGAATTTTTGTGCCCTTTATTTCCTTTTTACATATTCTGTTATATTGTTTGTAACATTTAAACAATGATGGTGTTCCTTCATTTTGTTTTTACTTCTTTTAGTGTCCCTAAACGGACACTGCTTTTAACTCTTGTCTTGCATGCAATCCTTAACAGAACACACACAGGGCACTGATACATGCACAACATTTGAGGTGGCACTTTTGCCTTGCCCCATATTTGGATTATAAAAAAAGGTAGTAGTGAGTGACCTTAATTATGGGGGGTTTAAAGAAATGACAGCTCTCACTGCACCATACAATCAAATTCTGCTTCTCCTTTGCCCAATCCAATAAGCGAGAACGAAAGCTGATATGGCTATGTACAATGAGTGGACTTTCTGCAGAACCTTTTCATAAACATAACCCTATGTATCCTCAGTCTTAGTCTTCAGCATTTTGTCTCTACTCCTCAAAGTAGTTAAACACCCTAGTGTGTGTGTGGGTTTTTTTTTTTTTTTTTTTTTTTTTTTTTTTTTTGGCCTCAGGTCAAACAGCTAGTTTCTGATGTGTATTGCAAGGAAGGAGGGTGGTTAAGCTACATTAACAGACACATTTCATTATTTACACACACACACCAAAAAAATACATAATTATGACTTTACTATTGTGTGAAGTAAATTTCCAGAGATATTGACTGGTAGGTCTTGGCAGAAATGGGACCATGCAAATCAGTAAAATATTGCCTTGTGAGGTGAAAAACCTTTTAAACATTGTCCGTAGTAGTCCTCTATCGTGGTTGATACTGTGTTTGTTTATGACTTCTATTAGATATATTGAGTTTGTCTACTACAGGGTGGGCCATTTATATGGATACACCTTAAAAGAATGGGAATGGTTGGTGATATTAACTTCCTGTTTGTGGCACATTAGTATATGTGGGGGGAAACTTTTCAAGATGGGTGGTGACCATGGTGGCCATTTCGAAGTCAGCCATTTTCAATCCAACTTTTGTTTTTTCAATAGGAAGAGGGTCATGTGACACATCAAACATATTGGGAATTTCACAAGAAAAACAATGGTGTGCTTGGTTTTAACGTAACTTTATTTTTTCATGAGTTATTTACAAGTTTCTGACCACTTCTAAAATGTGTTCAATGTGCTGCCCATTGTGTTGGATTGTCAATGCAACCCTCTTCTCCCACTCTTCACACACTGATAGCAACACCACAGGAGAAATGCTAGCACAGGCTTTCAGTATCCGTAGTTTCAGGTGCTGCACATCTCGTATCTTCACAGCATAGACAATTGCCTTCAGATGACCCCAAAGATAAAAGTCTAAGGGGGTCAGATCGGGAGACCTTGGGGGCCAATTCAACTGGCCCACGACAACCAATCCACTTTCCAGGAAACTGTTCATCTAGGAATGCTCGGACTTGACACCCATAATGTGGTGGTGCACAACAGTTTCCTGGAAAGTGGATTGGTCGTCGTGGGCCAGTTGACTGGCCCCCAAGGTCTCCCGATCTGACCCCCTTAGACTTTTATCTTTGGGGTCATCTGAAGGCAATTGTCTATGCTGTGAAGATACGAGATGTGCAGCACCTGAAACTACGGATACTGGAAGCCTGTGCTAGCATTTCTCCTGCGGTGTTGCTATCAGTGTGTGAAGAGTGGGAGAAGAGGGTTGCATTGACAATCCAACACAATGGGCAGCACATTGAACACATTTTAGAAGTGGTCAGAAACTTGTAAATAACTCATGAAATAATAAAGTCACGTTAAAACCAAGCACACCATTGTTTTTCTTGTGAAATTCCCAATAAGTTTGAGTCACATGACCCTATTCCTATTGAAAAAACAAAAGTTGGATTCAAAATGGTCACCACCCATCTTGAAAAGTTTCCTCCCTCACATATACTAATGTGCCACAAACCGGAAGTTAATATCACCAACCATTCCAATTTTATTAAGGTGTATCCATATAAATGGCTCACCCTGTAGTTCTGTATTTCTTCTTCTCGTGGGCATCTATCACCATTAGGTAAACTAGCTGAATTACAAGAAAAAGTTTGGTTGGTAATAGCAGAAAGTTGATGTGCCAGTGACTATTTTTGGGTAAAAAGCATTAACTATCTCAAGTTCATCTGTTTTTGAATGCGTTGTTGCCTGTCCTTTTTATACAGCATAAAATAAGGTTTTTAGCACACTGTAGTTTGCCTCGGAGGGGAATTGTGGTTCTTCACCCACCAAGTCTTCTTTTTCCCCCAGAGGACAGGAAAAAGGGTCTCATTTTACTCATAAGTTTATGTATTCCAAGAGAAGAGCTACTAGATATTGTGCCTATGGTGCCGGACCCTGATCTCCATCGGATGTACCCTTCCTTTCCCAGTGAGTGTTGGAGGTTTGAGGAGGAGATTGGTTCCCCATTGCATATCTGGTGGGGAATTCTGCGGCACTGCCTACTGGCAGCTCGCACCACTATCTTAAGACACTGGAAACCTCTCTCCCTCCAGTTTTTTGGAATTGGACCAGATAGTTAACGAGATAATGGCCATGGATACATTGGTTGTGGAAGACAGCCCCGATCCCAAAAAAGGGAAGCTACACCTGGACTTGTTGGGGGGGGGGGGGGGGCTACGGCAATTCAGATGCTTTACAAGCCTTTATCTCACTTCTAGCAATTTTTCAAATGTTTCTCAGATTGTTTGGTTCTCCTGTTTCTCTTTCCCCCTCCTCCAGTTCTTCTTCGTCTCTCTTTTTTTTTTTTTTCCCCCCCTCTCCTTCACCCTTTCCATCTTATACTTTGCTACCACTATTGAGTGATTGTCGTATACACGGTGAAGTTGGTGACCTATTCCATGCCTTACATGTTACATCTGTTTTTTCAAGAGTATGGTATGCAGCTCTTATCTGAGCCCTGGTTCACATAGGAGCAATGCGGGAACCAGCGTGATTATAGAGCCGGTTCCCGTATCGCTCCTCTCTGTCCATTCACTCTGCCTTCTGTGAACCACTGGCGGGTGTCATTACAAAGTTAATGACACCCCCAGTTTTCTTCAGAGCGAGAACCCCCATGCAATGTGAATCTAGTGCGGGGGGGGGGGGGGAAGGTACATGCACTTTTTTTTTTTTTTTTTTTTTTTT
>BLSH010531583.1:130435-156533 GCA_018402905.1 Glandirana rugosa
CTCTTTTTTTTTTTTTTTTTTTTTTTTGTGTGAGTCTAATGCGAGTTCAAGTGTGTGGCTGAATTTGCATTGCTCAGAGATCACATGTGATCGGCACCCAGACTGCAGTTGCGAATCAAATGCGATCTCTAAGATTGCATCAGTCTGAATCTGGGCTGAGGGTGAGCGCCCATGACATGTTTTTGCTCACGGTTTTAAATTTTTAAAAAAATATGAAATAAAGTATTGTCTCCACACTACCCAATGATAGTGCAAATAATTAACACAAAAAAAGTTATTGTCAGCAGTGACATGCATTACAACATGCGTTCATATTTCAATGGTGTCATGCCTTTGTATTAGAATACTTAAAACTTTGAGTCAAAAGATAATTTAACCCAACATGGTTCTTCAGTCAAAAACTGTAGCTGCTGACTTTTAATAATTAGACACTCACCTGTCTCAGGATCCAGCGCTGTGGGCGGAGGAAAAAGCGGAGCTTCCCCTTTTGGGTGAATTTCCACTTTAACCACCTCCCACCTGGCCACTGTATATATACGGCTGGGTGAGAGCTTCCCCGTTCTGACAGGACGTGTCCTGAAGGGGGGGAGCTGCAGCTATGTGACCGCTCTCTGCATGATGAGGATTTAATGCAGAAAGCTGTCACAGATCGCCCCCACACAGTGCACCAAGCACACTGATACCCCTGTCCCCATACACATAAGTGTCCCCATAAAACAGTCCCCAAAACATCTGTATGTCCCCAATCACATCTGTCACCATACACAAAACAAAACAAAATGCCCCAAAACAGCTGTCAGTCCCCAAACATCTGTCTGTCCCTATCACATCTGTCACCACACACAACATCTGTATGTCCCAGTCACATCTGTCTGTCCGCCAACACCAAATAAACTCAGATTTGGGTTATTTTTACCAAAGAAATGTAGCAGTATCATTTTTGGTCAAAATTTATGAAGAGAGATTACTTATTTGCAAAATTTTATAACGGAAACTAAGAAAAATGCATTGTTTGAAAATTTTCAGTCTTTTTTGTTTTTTTTAATTTATAGCGCAAAAAATAAAAAAACCCAGGGGTGATTAAACACCACCAAAAGGCTCTATTTGTGTGAAAAAAAAATGATAAAAATTTCATATGGGTACAGTGTCGCATGACCGCGCAATTGTCATTCAAACTGCAACAGCGCTGAAAATTGGTCCGGGAAGGAAGGGGGTTTAAGTGCCCAGTATTGAAGTGGTTAAATAAGGACTAGAGTAATACACTTTGACAAAGCAACTAATGAGCAATCAGTTTTTATGACCCTGAGTGCTGTAGTGGTGGCCAACACAGTTTAATATGTGGTGCTTTGAAATGTTGAACATTACACCGTCAAAATGCGTATGATAACCTGGACATGGTTTAGATTGCTAAATGACTTGCTATAATATTCTGCATGTTTATCAGAGTAGGTGGCAAATGTGCAGTTTGTTTTGTCAATCTGCCTTCTGTAGTAACTAATTGTCACAGATGGATATGCAAACAAATGGCAGTTGAGATTAGTATATAGAAAACAACATTTGTTTACATGGCTTCCTAATACTGATCACAGAACCAATTTCCTCCCTGCTTTGTAAATTGGTTTACACTTTTTTCACTTATATGCACTAATTCACTTATTGCTAATTAACAATGAATGTATAAACTTAATTGACTTTCTTTCATATCTAATGCTGTGTTCTGGATACATTGCTTTTCGTCTGTTTTGTCCAGTATAATTACCACTCAAAGGGGGTCTGTTTTTATAAGAGTTAGTGAAATCAAACAGGTTCTGCTTTATATTTTACATATAGTGAATGTTGCAGAATTACTGCAAATGAAAGCAGAACATCACTCTCTCAAGCAACATTGACTATTTTTAATCGTAAATAAATGAGTATATCATATCTTGCGTTAAACCGTTTTTTTTTTTTTACACTTCAGTTACTTCCTGGTTTCCAGGCCTAGACAAATGTCCTACATCCAAGGTGGGGAAGGGGGTTCTCAGCTATGCACACCCTACTGCCTGCATGACTGATTTAAGGGCAGATGGATCCCAAGAAGTAAATGCTACATGAATTATCTGTCCTTGCTTAGGATGACCACAACCACAAATGCTAGGGGGTGTTTTTCGTGAATGGATGGGCAGGTTTGCTTTGAATATTAAAAATTAATTGGGTATCATTTTTAGTTTGTGGTGCTCAGATGCAGTGTAGTTCTACTTTAAGAAATACATAGAATCCTCTACGCATTCTTGTTTAGAATGTGGCAGAAGAGCTGTTATTAAACATATAAATCAAAACCTTATAAATCCCAGTATCAACCTAAAGTTTGTGAACAATTATAACACTCGTGTGCATCAAAGTCCAACTGCAAATACATAGATATGCTGTTGAAGTTCTCAAAGACAGAAGAGTTCATAAAAAGTTGAAACAAAGCCTCAATCATAAGTATACAGATAGAAGCAGAGCGCATCAAATCACCAATAGGGTCTCCAGATCGTGGCACCACCAACTTAAACATGTGGGCGTACCAGATTTAGTGTACTCTCTAAAGAGGTCAGATGAGCGTATGGCCAAAAAACCTTGGCAAAGGAATCTAGGAATCTCCCACAGGATCCCCTCAAAGGTTACTAATATACACTGAAATTCTTATCTCTGTAGTATCCAGGTGTGGCCGCAATCCACATAAAAGAAGCTCCACATAGTGTAAAACTTTACTTTATTGTAAAAATAGCAATCTGTCTTTGCAATAAAGTTAATAGGTTTTACACTATGTGGAGCTTCTTCTTTTAGGTTTGCAGCCTCACCTGGATACTACCGAGATAAGAATTTCAGTGCATATCCGTAACCTTTGAGGGGTCCTGTGGGACAGTCCTAGGAATACCCTGGCCAGGGTGTTTTGGCCACACGCTCATCTGACCTCTTTAGAGGGTCCACTAAGCCTGGTAAGCCTGCATCTTGATTGAGGTGGTGGTGTCACGATCTGGAGACCCTATTGGTTATTTGATGCACTCTATCTAAATACTTGAGGGATTTGTTTCAACTTTTTATAAACTCTCCTTTCTTTTGAGAACTTCAATAGCATATCCGTGTATTTGCACTTAGACTTTATTGATTATCTGTGAAAATATCTCTCACCACAGATGCTGCTTTTCATATTTTTTGTATGCATTATTTATATTTTTCACTGTTCTTCCTGGTTTTCCAAGAGCAGTTTGAGTTGGGATAAGAGCTGTTATGTCTCCAGAAGAAATGACTGAATTCCACAAATCTTGGCTTTTTGCCTTTAGTTGTACATTGTTAGACAAGCCAGATGCTGGAATGGGTACAGTTTGGGCAAATGCTCATAAACCGTACTTTTTAAATGAGTTGTATTTTATTTATTGGCAAATATTTTTGTGATAGTGGAGTTTTGGCTAATATATTGGATCTGTCTTGTATACACCATTGGTGTGAGTGGTAGTCCAGTAAGGAATATGTAACTGCTGTGCTTTGTATTTTAAATGGTTCAGCTTGCCAGTACTAAACTGTTTATCTTTTTCACAGCATGAAAGAATACCAAGGTAAGATAATTTTGTTCTATGTTCATTACATCAGCTGAATCATGTCATGTTACTGTGTACGTAAAATATGACCTCAATTGTCAGTGTATAATGATGATGCAAAAGCTGGATTTTGGTAATTGCCTGTAAAATCCATTTCTTGGATTACATCACGAGACAGAGCAGGCTTAATAATCATGACCACCTGCGTTATGCACCACCTACAGGTGAATGGACACTGGCAACAAAAACAGGAAGTCCTCCCTAAAATAGCTCCACCCCTAAGGAAAGTATCCGTTTTGTAGCAAGCAGCGAACCCCTAAAAGAGGGGGAAGGACCTCTGTCCCGTAATGTACTCCAAGAAATGGGTTTTACAGGTACAAAAATCCAGTCTTTGATACATCCTGAGACACAGAGCAGGCTTAATATTCATGACCACTTGAGATGTCCCAAAGCACTACTCCCAAGGGAGGGAACACTGCTGCCAGGCCCAAAGCTTCTGCGGCAGTTACATCCACCTCATGAAAACGTGCAAAGGTGTGATTAGATGATCAGGTAGCAGTCTTGCATACTTCTTCCACTAAGGCCTGATGATGGATAGCCCAAGAAGCCCATACACTCCTGGTGGAGTGAACAGTCACACAAAATGTACCTTAACCATACCTTTCCAGCTATAGGCATGAGTAATCCGCTGACTAATCCAACGCAAGTCAACTTAGTAGCCACCTGACCCTACCTAGAACTTTCCACGCCATTAAAGCCAGCAACTGTAAAGAATGATGGCAGACTGGACCCGGACAAAAGTCCAGGCGGAATACCAAGCTGGTGTGACCAGAATTACTGGCATGTTCTCCACCTGGACCGTGTGCAACAGATGTGGAAGAAACTAAATTGGAGGAAAAGCGTATATCTGTGAGAACTTATCCCAAGGTGTCACCAGGGTGACTATTGCAAACACTTGCATATCCCTGGTACAGGAAATCAATACCCTTCGCTTTACATTGAATCTGGATGCCAGCAGATCCACGTTGGATATTCCCAAATGCTGGCAAAGCACCTTGAAAAGCTTTGGATGACAGAACCATTCCCCTGAAGCCAACCTCTGAAGGCTGAGAAAATCCACTTAAGCTTTTTTGTAACATTGTTTGTGGTATTTCCTTTTTGATTGCCTTTAAAGTCCCAAAATTGAGGGTTCGGTGTTTGTGTATGAGTCTTTTCTACTGGACATATCAAGTTTTTGTTAAGACAAGATACTGCAGTGTCCAAAGAGGGTGTACCCCATCTCTTAGCAAACTTTTTTCCTCCATAGGATAAAGTTGCTCAAATCTTTTGGGAGGAACAAACACCCTGTCAGGATGAGCCCATAAAAAGAAAGCTACCTCCTCTAAGTAGGGGTGTAACAAATTGTGCCCCTTGCACTGGCTGCCTGGACACCAGCGGAAGAGGCAACTCTAAGTCAAAACGCACCATATCTACCAAGGAAACTACCTGGGTCGTCTGGGCCTGTGGCAGTCTGGCCCGGCATTTCCTAAGGCTCTCATTCCTCAGAAGTGGAGTCCTCCACTTGACCTTCTTCGGGCTCTTCTTTCTCTGCCTGTTCCTCTACCTCCACCCATTCTGGCTTTGACTCCAGAGGGGTATCTGGAGAAGGGGACCATCGCTTTCTTCCCCTGCGTAAAGGAGACAAACATTTTCAGAACCTTCTACTGTGGACACCAAATCCTCCATAGTCTTATGACGTCCCTTTAGTAGTCACTATAGATCACCAGATAAACGCAGGGGCTCTGAACCACTCCCCATACCTGGGTCCTCAGGTGAAACCACGCTGGCAGGTAGTGGCAGCTGGCGTTCAATTTTTTTTTTTGGGGGGGGGAAGGGAGGACTAGGAACAGAAAAAAAAAGGTATCCCAGGGAAAAAAACTGCACCCCAGCTGCCAGTGTCCCTTCCCCACACAGCCAACTTCACCCACAGGCCGAAAATACACCATGCACTGTTCACATTTTAACCGGGCTTACCTGCAAGCTCCGGCGACCATATCCCTCATTTAAGAAACCAGATGCTGCTCCTCCCTGTCCAGTCTGCCATGTGCATGCATTCCAGAGCATGTGCACTCGTGACCTCTGTGCAGTACTCCCCTGCAGCAATCTCCTGCATTTGCCCGAGGAGATGAAACACAGAGACTGTACTTGGGAGATACAGAAAGCAAAGGAAGTAACAGACAAGCTCCTGCCTGCAGCAGTGTCCAGCCATTGTTGCACTAGCGCCCTCTAGTGTGGTAGAAATATCATGAAAGACCACAGGAGTGAATCCCTGAAACCCAGGCTACTTACGGACTTGCCATTCTTGCCGCAAAGTCCTGACTAATGAAATCAGGACCCAATCTTCACCCATCACGATGGGCAGTGTCTAATTGACCTACAGGGACCCGATTTTTTTTTTTTTTTTTTTTCCCCCCCACCATACCCAACCACTGCCCTGGACATGTACAGAACCCTGTTGCAAAAATCCTTGGTCAGTAACCACTGCGCAGGGTTCTGAATACACAGGGTCCAGCATCAAAAGTCACATTACAGGTAAGTCCTATGAAAAAGTAAAACTAATGCACAACCCAGGCAAATAAAATATGAGCAGATGACACCATTAAAGGGTGTTCCCACACAATAAGTAATAAAGTAGATAAATGGGGCGCTAACAAACAGATAATGAATCCTGCATTAAATTAATAATGTGCAAACAATCATGTAACAAACAAATTCCTCAAAAAAAAAAAATGCAATAAACCTCAATGTAAGTGCATGTGCATAAATATTATTCAGCAGTGATGAATAAGTGCAAAAGTCCTAAAAAAATGTGCAACACAGTGCAAAAAATCTGTTCTTATCCGTATTGTAATGGTTATGTCACCAACAACCAATATCAGAAGGAATATCTTCATACATTTCTACAAAACTGTTCTTATGGTAATAGAATGTGCAAAAACATATATAAAAGTTAATGCACGTGCAGTGCCAATTCCTTCCACCATCTGCAGTACACCAATAGTGTGCCCCAGCCTCTTGCCTCAAACACCACTGTAGGTCTAATAGCGATCTTTGTTTGTTTCTTATGAGCCTATATGGAGGAGATTAAAAGTGTCCAAGTGGAATCCTGTCCTTTGCATTGGAGTTTCGATATACCTGACCTGAAGTTTTAAAGGAGAAGGAGCTGTATTGAGGATATTTGTCAAAAGCGCCATTAGACCTAAAGTGGTCTCTATTTGAGGTAAGAGGCTGGGGAACACTTTTGGTGCACTGCGGATGGTGGAAGGAATTGGCACTGCATGTGGATGAAATAAATATATATATATATATATATACACATTCTATTACCATTAGAACTGTTTTACATAATTGTAGGAAGATCTTCCTGCTGATATTGGTTGTTGGTGACATAATTGGAAGCTCTAACGAGCAGGGTCCTCTGATTCCTCCTATATTGAATTGTATTGTAATTGTACTGTCTGCCCTAATATTGTAAAGCGCTGCGCAAACTGTCTGCGCTATATAAATCCTGTATAATAATAATAACTGTCACAATACGGATAAGAACTGATTTTTTTTTTTTTTTTTTGCGCTGTTACACATTTCTTAGGACTTTTGCACAAGCACTTTATTTGATTATTGGTGTTCATCGCTGCTGAATATTTATGCACATGCACTTTCTACATTTTGATGTTTGCATTTTTTTATTGAGGAATTTGTTACATGAATAATGTGCAAATCATCATGTAATACTGGGATCATTACCTGCAAGTCCTATATCTGCCGTAACGGGGCCCAGGTACCAACCATTTTAGCCCATGGCTGCAGTTATATGTTTGTTTATTGTATACAGGCAGGTTCATAAATATTGGGACATCGACACAATTCTAATCTTTTTGGCTCTATACACCACCACAATGGATTTGAAACGAAACGAACAAGATGTGCTTTAACTGCAGACTTTCAGCTTTAATTTGAGGTTATTTACATCCAAATCAGGTGAACGGTGTAGGAATTACAACAGTTTGTATATGTGCCTCACACTTTTTAAGGGACCAAAAGTAATGGGACAGATTAACAATCATAAATCAAACTTTCACTTTTTAATACTTGGTTGAAAATCCTTTGCAGTCAATGACAGCCTGAAGTCTGGAACACATAGACATCACCAGATGCTGGGTTTCATCCCTGGAGATGCTCTGCCAGGCCTCTACTGCAACTGTCTTCAGTTCCTGCTTGTTCTTGGGGCATTTTCCCTACAGTTTTGTCTTCAGCAAGTGAAATGCATGCGTAATCGGATTCAGGTAAGGCAATTGACTTGGCCATTGCATAACATTCCACTTCTTTCCCTTAAACTCTTTGGTTGCTTTCGCAGTATGCTTCGGGTCATTGTCCATCTGCACTGTGAAGCGCCGTCCAATGAGTTCTGAAGCATTTGGCTGAATATAAGCAGATAATCTTTCCCAAAACACTTCAGAATTCATCCTGCTGCTTTTGTCAGCAGTCACATCATCAAATACAAGAGAACCAGTTCCATTGGCAGCCATGACACTACCACCACCATGCTTCACTGATGAGGTGGTATGCTTTGGATCATGAGCAGTTCCTTTCCTTACATATTCTTCTCTTTCCATCACTCTGGTACAAGGTGATCTTGGTCTCATCTGTCCATAGGATGTTCCAGAACTGTGAAGGCTTTTTTAGATGTCGTGTGGCAAACTCTAATCTGGCCTTCCAGTTTTTGAGGCTTGCCAATGGTTTACATCTGGTGGTGAACCCTCTCTATTCACTCTGGTGAAGTCTTCTCTTGATTGTTGACCTTGACACACATACACTTACCTCCTGGAGAGTGTTCTTGAACTGGCCAACTGTTGTGAAGGGTGTTTTCTTCACCAGGGAAAGAATTCTTCGATCATCCACCACAGTTTTCCGTGGTCTTCAGGGTCTTTTGATGTTGCTGAGCTCACCGGTGCTTTCTTACTTTTTAAGGATGTTCCAAACAGTTGATTTGGCCACACCTAATGTTTTTTCTATCTCTCTAATGGGTTTTTTTTTTTTTTTTTTTTTTTAGCCTAATGGCTTGTTTCACTGATGGTGACAGCTCTTTGGATCTCATTGAGAGCTGACAGCAACAAATTTCAAATGCAAACTGCACACTTGAAATGAACTCTGGACCTTTTATCTGCTCCTTGTAAATGGGATAATGAGTGAATAACACACACCTGGCCATGGAACAGCTGAACAGTCAATTGTCCCATTACTTTTAGTCCCTTAAAGTGGGAGGCACATATACAAACTGTTGTAATTCCTACACCGTTCACCTGATTTGGATGTAAATACCCTCAAATTAAAGCTGAAAGTCTGCAGTTAAAGCACATCTTGTTCGTTTCATTTCAAATCCATTGTGGTGGTGTATAGAGCCAAAAAGATTAGAATTGTGTTGATGTCCCAATATTTATGAAAGATAGATTAGATAGATTAGATAGATGTATTTTAATTTGGAGTGAGACATGAAGTGTGGGGGAGATCTGAATCTTTATGTAGTACTAACGGCTGAGACATTTTTGCATGGATATAAACATTTTAAAGGCAATTGTAATGCCTTATATTCCCTCCAGTCTATCTGGTTTCAGATGCTGATCTTTCTTGCATAGAGCTCTTTATAGTGATTGTAAACCTTGGATTTTCTTTTTTTTTTCCCCCTTAGAACCAAGCATATCATACTTACCTGCTCTGTGCAGTGGTTTTGCACCGAGCAGCCCTGATCCTCTTCTTCTGGGGGTCCTCCACTGGTGCTTGTAGCTCTTCCTGCCTTCAGAATGCCATCCATAGCAATAGGGATACTGGTGTGCACTTGATCCCTAGCCACACTGTGCTTCTGTTGACACACAGTGCAGTTTGACCCCACTCCCTCCTCGCAGGCTGTGATTAACAGCAGCAGGAGCCATTAGCTCCTGCTGCTGCATCTGAGTCCTGTGAGGAAGGAGAGAGAGATCAGTGTTGCTGCTCTCAGGCACAGCCCTAGATCAGAATTGAGTAGGTATACAGGGAGGGGGCTAGTCACAGAAGGTTTTTTACTCTAATGCATTAAGGTAAAAAAAAACTAATACCTTTTAGAGTCAGTTTAACCACTTAAGGACTGGAAGGATTTCCCACAATAGGACCAAAGCACTTTTTGCAAATTTAAATATCCACTGATTACTGTGTAAATGTCATTGGCAGTGAAGGGGTTAACCTGCAGGGGGAGATCTAGGGGTTAACTGTTCCCTAGGCATGTTCTAACTGAGGGGGCTGGGCTACCATGGGCATAAGAGATCTAATTGATCCCAGTGACCGGGATCAGTAGATCTCTTACATGCCGCTTGACAGAACGGGGAACCGCCGTGTTTACATCAGTGGTTCCCCATTTTTTTTTTTTCTTCTTCTGGCAGGCAATTGTGAGTAGTCGGCGGCATCGAGTCCACCGGACCCACGGCCACACTGCTGCTGAGTGCGGCAGGCACGAGGAGCGTGGCACGCTCCCCCCGCTAGCCATGCATGAGCGAGCCGCCGTTTATAAACGGCGGTTCGCCCCACTCTGCAGCAATGAATGTACGCGAACCGGTTAAACAGTGGCAGCTCGTCCATAGAGGGCGCCGCCCCCCCATGCAAGTTTTGAGGGAGCATGCAATTGGCATTCTGACTGCAGGAATGTCCACCAGAGCTGTTGCCCTTGAATTGAATGTTCATTTCTCTACCATAAACTGTCTCCAAAGGCATTTCAGAGAATTTGGCAGTACATCCAACCGGCCTCACAACCACAGACCACGTGCAACCATACCAGCCCAGGACCTCCACATCCACCATATTCACCTCCAAGATTGTCTGAGACCAGCCACCCGGCTGCATGTCTTATTTTCACATAGAGTTTTAGTTTCATTACATTTTGAGGTTTTTGGATATTTAAGGTATACATATCTATATATGAACTTTTTCACAATTGACTAACCTAGGTAGTCATGATTATTAAGCCTGCTCTGTGTCCCTTGATGTATGATTACAATGCAGTGTAACCAGGAGAAGAACAGTGTAGGCAATACGACTGCAAGTGTTTTCTGTTTACTTGAAGGGTAAAAAATACAGCCAGTTCATTTCAACCAATCTCTCAGGCAGTGTTACATGCTTAAGATGCCAAGTGATGTAGGCATGTGTAAACTACAATAAGCTATGCCAGTCCATTACAATAAACCAAGAAACTCAAAATGTTGCTGTGTGTGCTCTTGCACTGTCCTGGTAAAAGTTGGTGCAGTTGAATAAAAGGATTCTGCCACCCATTCAGGAGATTCAGATTAGATGCATTGCAGGAGTGTTGTAATACTAGTTCTGTGAAGAGGGCAGGGGAGCAGCAGGTTTTTTTGATGTGTACAATTCACTATTCTTCCCCCCCCCCCCCCCCCATCAAAAAAACTACAATGAAGTTGCATAGTGCGTTTGTTTCATTTTTTTTTTTTTTTTTGTTTATCTAGCCAGTAGGTGGAGATCTACTTTCCTCTTGACATTATTAGTACATTTACTTTTCAGCTGTGCTGAAAGAAATCTGCTGTCTATACAGAATTCAGAGACGTCCAAGTTGTGACTCAATTCTTTGTCAGAGGTGAAGTGTGAAGTTTCTGTCAAAGGAAACTACAAAGGACATTGCTCTTACTGCAGATAATCCATAGTGCTCTTGAAATGCGTTAATACATTTTTTTAAATGAGGATGAAATACATGGCAAAGTGAAAAAAGCAGCATTTTTTTTTCCCCATTTTCAAGCCGACTTTCATGCAGATTAAAAAACACAGCATGTAATCCAGCTAAGGATTTGTTAAAAAATCAAATATATTTTTTACATCTAACCACTATATTGTCAGGATCCTTCCCCTGCCTGGTACGGCTCTGACTCCATCAATAGTAGCCTGTATCAGCAGATTCGGTGTCACAGGGCTACAATAGTTCATGAACTCTAAAGCGAGTTATCGCTTTATCACTTTAGATCGTTGGACTTGCAAAGTGCTGTGTGTTACCATATTATACCATGTGCTACTTCAGTGCATAAGTCTGAAAGGGCCATAAAATTGTTGGCTGCTCTAAACTCTAACCCGAAATTTGGTTACTGTTATTACACATTTGCTGCTTCCCTTGTCTTGTTGGATAACTTGTTCTGTTCTAGTTTTACAATTGAATTATCCTATTGTAGGATGGATTCTGGTGGCCTAGGCCTAACGACCTCAGAAAGCGCCAGTGATCGTGCAGCTGCTCGAGTCAACGCATATACACAGCAACGAGAGAATCGCTTGGCATCACTTGGTAGTAAACCTGACGAAGAATCGCGAAAAGATTTCAAAAAGGTTTGTTATAACCGAATTATGCAATTTTTACTTAAATTAAATCGGATTCAATTGACATTATTTAGCTTGACCGAGTAATTAACCAATTGGGGAATTTAAGTCTTCTAGATTCACTTTGCTTACCTAATGTCATGTCACAGTACAGTGGGGTGTTCATCTTGGTGTCTGTGTGACATCGGCACTTTCCATTCACTGTCCAACAGCAGGGTCTGCTCACACACTAGAAGCTGCAGGAGTGGGATAACATGCTCACAAGTGGATTGATCTATGAGGGCACAGACTGGACCATCCAAAAAGTGTGTGTGTGTGTGTCCGTCCTAATTAGTGGTATGGCAATTGAAAACAAGGCTGCATGATTGGCTAGCTTTTAGTGAGAATGTCATTAAAGTGGTCATTTCCCAATCATTCTTACAGTGCCTGTACTAAACACCTGCTGCCATCAGTGAGCTACAGGCAGCATTCCTATATGGGGATCCTGAATGTCAACAGGAAAGCTCAGGAGGAAATTGGTAGGGAGGCTGTATCTAAAGTTGTCACCTGCCCCTTTTAATAAGGAATGTAGTTTGTTTAATGAACAAGCAGACCAGGATTTAGGAGATCCCTAGTGATGACAGGAGGGAAGGAGACCTAACTACCCATTGCCTGAGGGGGCAGAGTAGCCTGCAGCCAACAGGCTGCAGTGCCTCCCGCTGCCTCATTAGCCAATAGGTACAAAGGGTGCACTGGCATCATAATGAAAATCTTACATCCTGCAGGCTCCCTGTCTGGGTGTGGGATGGAGCTATAATGTGTGGCAGCTCAGAATTTGAGGTGGGGAGAAGCCTGTAATTGGGCTCCTGAAAACCACTTGGGTTAATCACAAAAGATTGAGCTGAGGGAAGAGTGGCCTGGAGATTGTGTGGTCACAGTAGTAATGAAGGTAAGCAGAGAGCTACAGGAAGGATAAGCATGTGCCGTGCATAGCCAATGCTCCTCACAAAGGCCACCCACCGCCAATTCCTCTCGCCCTCACCAAAAAAAATGAACCCCCCCCGCCCAAAAAATACAAACATTTGTCCCCATACAGGCCACCACCGCCACTTCCTCTCGCCCCCACCAAAAACAAAAACAGGAGCAGAGCAGTTACCCTGGGCCCTCCTGAGTCCTGGTCGGGTTTCGGGACATTGTTGTAATTTCCGGGAATGTCCCAGGCAATTCAGGACTGTTGGCAACTATGAATTTTAATATGGTGCTGGCCTCTAGAGAGGTACACAAAATAGGGCACAGATATGTAGACAAAAAGGTCGCTTGTAGTGAACAGCTTGGGGATTAGCAAATTTGATTTCATACAAATAAAAATGTATTCAATTCCTGCTCTCCTTTAAAGGATGGGAATAATGAAAATATTTTCAATGTGCCTGATTCTTGATACAAGTTATTTTTCTGCAGATTTGAGTAGAATTGACACGGATACCTTTTTTTTTTTTTTTCCCCTCACCCTGCTGAATCATGAGCCTATCATTGGCAACTGAGGCCTAAGGATAAATTTTGCTTATTGGTGCACAGCAGAATTTATAAACCCAGGTTTCCTAATCTCAATAAACACAACACCCGAAGTGTTCTGATAGTGAGTCCAACATTGAAACTATTAAAGAATCAAACAAGAATAGTTTTTATGAAGTAGTATCAAGTGATGGGATTCCGGTGATCTCCCTCAAGCGCTTCAATCACCCAGTGCCACCTCCACCAATGTCAGAAAAAGGTACTCCCCAGATATAGTTGCTGTCTAATGAATAGAACAGCAAAAATCACATAAGATCCAGGTCATCGGAGGTATGTAGTCATTAGCTCGCATTTATCCCCTCTATCCGAATCACAGGACCTTCTGCGTGTATCCAAGTTCATGGATCATGACCAGGAAGTTTAATTTCTCATGGTAAAAACAGCTTAGTATATCCTATCCGTAGTAATAAGTCACCAATGACAAAGAAGAAAAAATCCCATGGTGCAGTATTGGTGAACCAGCATAAAAACAAACACATAAAACAATTCACCAATAAATACTTTACCATGAGATTTTTTCTTTTTTTGTCATTGACTTATTACTATGCATGGGATATGCTGGGCTGGTTTTACCATGAGAAATAAAACGTCCTGGTCATGATCCATGCATCCATGGGTCCTGTGATTTGGATAGAGGGGATAAATGCGAGCCAATGATGACTACATACCTCTGATGACCTGGATCTTATCATAGGCGATATTTGCTGTTCTATTAGACAGCAACTATATCTGGTGAGTGTTTTTCTAACATTGGTGGAGGATGCATTGGGTGATTAAAACACTAGAAGAGGGAGATCACCTGAATCCTATCACTTGATACTTCATAAGAACTATTCTATGTTTGTTTCTTTTGAATAGTTTCAATGTTGGACTCCCTATCACAACACTTCAGGTGTTGTGTTTATTGATATTATGCTGAGCGCTGCAATTTTTCTTGGTCATTGTTATCAGTGTTTTGTATATCTACATTGCTAGCAGCTATATACCATCAAACGCTGACACCATTTTTTATTTTTTGAGGTTTCCTAATGCCTATGCTGAAGCAATAGCCTTGTTGCAAGAAGTATATATGATGGCTTATGTAGATGTCTTTATTACCCTGCAATGTAAAAGCATAACAGGCTAGTATGCATCGCATATTAGCCCATTATGTGGCACTTACCTGCATTGGAAGCCCGCGATGTCCCGCTCCAGGCTGCGTCCATCTTCTGCCCCTCTTCCTTCAGGGGCCGCGGACTCCGGCTCTGTGAATCGCCGGAGTCGCGTGACGTCACTCCTGCGCCATTTGCGGTACGATCTCGGTGAAGAAACAACAGAGGCCGTTTCTTCACTGCACATGTGCCTGACGTGGGCATATGCGAGTACACTGTATATCTCTTAAACCGTGCAGGTTTGGGAGATATGCAGGGAACCTACAGGTAAGCCTTATTATAGGCTTACCTGTAGGTTAAAGTGGTTGTCAAGGGTTGACAACCACTTTAATTAGAACTTTCATTATAGAACAAAACTAGGTCTTATATTTACATCCATATGGTCAGAAATAAAGTTATATAACTATTTTTTAAAAAGTTAGAAAAAATAAACCCCTTTATCGTAGTTTCCATTTAAAATTCTGATTTATGTTTTAAATAACTGCATACAGCAGTTTTACAGAAAAAAAGATCGATTTTTGACTATATACTTTTCTTCTGCTATAATGAATATCAAATGCATTACTAATTGGCATGTCAGCCTAAATCAAAGATGACATTTTTTGATGGTTTCAAAATGATTTTGTGTGGCTTGTGTGCATTTTTTTACATTTTTCACCTTTTCATATAACCATTTGGAATGTAATGTCCATGGGTTCAATATTCGCTCTACTTTCATATATGCTTTCCTTTGATTCATTCTACATAAAAAGGACGATACATGGCAGCAAGAGGGATTCTAGTATACCTTTTAAGCAATGTGTGAGATGGTAAACCACATGCAAAAATGACCAAAACATTGCTTTCAAATAATTCTCAAAGGTCCTTACAAATTCCCTTATGCTCCTCTCCGATTAAACATACTAGAATAACCTCCTACATACCATACTTTTCCTATATTGTTCCAATTGTTTCTATAAACCATTCCTAAAAAAAAGGAACTTTGACTTTCCTGTAAGTACAGTACAGGTCACAGGCAAAGTATACATAGACCCTGGGTTAAAGGTAGATACCTTCAGATTAGACTCTAGTAAGCTTTTGAGGATATGTCCACTGGTCACCTTCCCTATAACAACTGCCCGAGTCCTCAATTTTAGAGAAAGCAATGCCGAGTAACCAAGGAATGGAATGGAAGGGAGGATTGCCTGTGTCCTGTACTATTCGCTCAAGATACAGATCTTACCGGCAAGTAAAAATTTCACCTAATTGTACAGAACAGGACACAGCTGAAGTATTTATAGACCCTGGGATGTCCCCAAGAAAGAAATTAGAAGTGTGGGTAGCAACTAGGCAAACAGCCTAACAACAAGGGTCAACAGACTCAACCTCAGAGTGCATACTTGCCAACACAAATTTCCCAGGACATTCCTGGAATTTAGACCTTTTTCCCAGTCTTACCGATTCCCAGGAAATGTCCCAAGAAATCCCCATTTTCCCAATTCCCCGCCACCGCCGCCAGAGGTCCGCAGCCGGCACTGGTTCTGTCTCCATCACCATTTTACTGAAGACCAGCGTGTGAGGAAGAATTAAGGGGCAGAGCCATGACAGGCTCCGCCTCTTAATTCTTCCCTTCGGTCTCTAGTGCTGGTAAATGGCCAAATAAATCAGGCAGTCAGTGGCGTAGCTACCCGGGGGGCGGTCGGCACCCGGGTAAAGAGGGGTAACTGGGGGCACTTAATGTAAGGAGGCACTCAGCTGGCGACACCTGATGTAAGGAGGGACTCCGCTGGGGACACCTGGTGGCAGGTGACAGTGGCAAGTGACACACTCGGGGCTCCCACTGATTCTGCTTTATGGTGAGATGAACTATTTCATTTTATATTACAATGTAATAATAGAAATAATGCGCTTCAATCATCCTGAAACCATACCAACCATGGTGCCGGGATGATTGAAGCACTAACACCAGGTGTTCGGAGTATGTTTATCTGCTGATTGTTAAACTTTCTGGAATTCACATATTGCTATTGTGGTGTAAGATTTGGGCCTGCTGTCCCTCCATTCTTTTCTTCCTTCTCTCTCCTTCCCTCCCTATTTCTTTCTCCCTCCATCCCTCATTCATCTCAGACTTGAACCACACCCCTTTAAGCCACGTCCACGATTTAGTTTAAGCCACGCCCATTTTTGCCTTGGTGCGCTTCACATGCCGCATTTTTCTCCTCCCCCCATGACTTGCCTACAAATGACTGCCCCACCCCCTAATTATAATAAGACCCCCGCCTACAGAAAAAAGTGTCCCTATGATTTTTGACAATGTTGGCAACTATGAGTGCTGCTGCAAAAATCTTGCAGACAAAAGCTGCTTCTGCTGGTAAAAAGTTGAAAATGTATTAACAGAGAACCAAGTGGTGGCCTAACAACAAAGCTGGGCTACAGTGGCCTGGTACCCAGGAACCTGCAACCAATCTGGTGGAAAAAGTGTATAAGAGCGCAGGAAGAGATTTGTCCTTTTATAGCTCCGGTGATCAATGCTCTTATCCATCAAGCAATGGCAGACTTTTAAAGCAGGGTGTCTTTTTGCAAGGTCATAAGAGGACGAATAAGGAATCTCTCCTCCTGAGGGAAGCTGTTGCTTTGAGGTAAAATCTCTGATTCCATCCAGGCAATGATGATAAATTTCCTTTTTATGCTTTGGAGCAGGGCATAAGGATGGTAAGTCTATGTCTTAATTTAGGTGGAAGCAAGATACTACCTTAGGAAGAATTAAGCATAAGAACAAGAACGTCTCTACAAGAGAGCTGCTAACTCACATGTCTGGCCCCTTTGGTTGCCATCATGTCTGTCACTTTGCAGGAGAAGTGATCTAGGTGGATATCTTGGTTCAAAGGGGAAGGGGGGGGGGGTTCAGCAAGGCAGAAAGTATAAAGTTGAGACCCTAAGGGAGCAAAGAGTGCTGTAATAGTGGCCTGATATGAGATACACCTTGAATTAAAACTTTGACAGGGAAGGAGCATTTGAAAAATAATGGCCTTTGTCTCTTAAGATCTGGGCTTCAACAGTCATGATAGTAAAGCCAGAGAATGAGAAGCAGGATGGAATAAGGGGCTCTGGGATAGCAAGTCTGGCCTTTTGGGGGGCCGAGGGCCATCTCCTTTGGTGTAATGAGAATCACCATCTTGTCGTCTTGCTCTATCCTGTTGAGCAGATGAGGTAGAAGTTGTACTGGAGGGAAGGCATAGATTAGCCTGAATGAAAACTAGGGGATTATCAGAGCATCTGAGGGCAGCGCTAGATGATCTCTGGTCTTGGCCACAAACTGAAGCCTGATTCAGGTGGGTGCGACTCAAGCCCCATACACACAATGCGAATTTCGGACGGGAATTTTCGTTCGCCGGCCGATCATCCGAAATTCTTACTGTTGGTATGCTCCTTTCCACAGCCAATTTTGATTTTTGACAAAAGCTGGTTGTGCAGACTAGAATTTTTTTTTTTTTTGGGACGGCAACTCAACGTTCAATTTTCATATCATTAGTAGGGTTTTCTCTAGTCTGTCCAGGACAGCACTAGAGAGATGTGTTTCCTGCCTTCGGAGGAGGAGCCTATCACAAGACTTTAAAGGGCGGTCACCATCCATTCTCCCTCAATCTTTTGTGTTTCCTCCCTGGAGGAGGAGGCAGGGGGGAACTCGTCGCCCTGGAGGTGGCCAAGGAGGCTATGCCAGAAGGGGAGGTAAGGTGGTACCTTCAGGTGCCTGGAGGCCCCGGTCCGACCACAGAGGAGGGTCGCAGACTGGCACTTTTTTCCGGCCGTTAGTCCGGGGAGGACTCGTGCTCCCAGCATGGCTGCAGTCTCACACTGCAGGCGCCGCAATGTGCGGGGCGGGGAGTGGGCAGACCTTGAGTTGCCGCCGTGGCCTCAAGGAAGTCTGGTCTCTGCCGCATCACTCCCGGTGCCGGGTCACACAAGGTGCATGGACGCTGGAACGGCGGTCTTTTTGAGAAAAGACGCCGCCACAGCAGCAGGGCGCTCGGCTCCGGTCCTTTTCCCATGCAGTGGCCCAGGAAGACTGTGGACATGCTGCAGGAGGAAAAAAGGCCCAGCGATGGTGGCAATGGTGCGGCTCCAGCTCAGGTAGGCAAGCACAAGGGTGGTGGACCTACCAAGCTGGAAAGGGGGAGGTGGAGGGGGGGGACCAGCCAAAGGGTTAGGAACGCCCCAGGGTTCCTCCACTTACCCCCTAGATGGGCACCGGACCCTGGCAAAGGCCTGTAAGTCCGGAGCCTGGCTGTGGTGGAGGGGTGCACAATGGTGAGGTGATGGTAACCTATTTTTGATGCACTAGGTCTGATAGCAGCCCCTGTCCCTCTCTTGTCTTTTCTTCCCACTCCTTAGCCTCAGCTTAAAGAAGCAGAGAAGCCTGGGAAAAAGAGGCGCCTGCCCTGTGCGGTTAAGCTCAAAGAAGGATGGAGCAAGCCCCTATGCAAACTCTGCATAGACAAGTTGGTTTATAAAGAGGCGACGGGGGCATGTAAACAGTTAATTTCTGGAGTCCAGAAAGAAATGATGGCGATTAGATCCATGCTGCCAGGCCTGGAAACAGCCCTAAGCAGCCAGTGGAAGCACCCCGTTTCTCCCCCAAGAGAAGATGAGGAAACAGAGGATGCGAGCCTGGACTCCCTTGAGGAACTCAGTGTATCATCTTCCTCTAAGGACACTTCAGCCCAGGAATCAAGGTCACCCCGGTACAAGCTCTCATTAGAACAAGTAGAGTCCTTGCTGGCTGTTATCTAGAAGACCTTGGAGATGAAAGAAGAGCAGGCAGAGCTATCATTACATGACCGGATGTACCAATCCTTGAGAGGAACAGGGCAGGGTTTCTCCGGTCCATAGCGCACTTTCAGATGCCATCAAAAAGAATGGTCAGAGCCTGAAAAGAAGCTTTCCAGCTTGCTGGACCCAAAGCAACATGGCTTTACTGAGGGCAGATCGTGCCAGACAAATCTGATTGGTAATATAGTCAAAGAATTCAGTGTTTTGGACCAGGGTGGTGCTGTGGACATAGCGTATCTTGATTTCAGCAAGGCATTTGATACAGTTCCACATAATAATCTGATACAAAAGTTGTACAAGCTGGGACTTAACCCTTGGGTGGTTCAGTGGATATGCAGTTGGTTAAAGGATAGATCTCAGAGTGTGGTTGTAAATGGGGTTCACTCAGAGCAGAGACCAGTCACTAGTGGGGCACCACAAGGCTCTATACTGGGTCCTGTTCTATTTAACCTATATGTAAGCGATATAACTAAAGGTTTGTTGGACAATGTATGTCTCTTTGCTGATGATACAAAGGTGTGTAATAGGGTTGATATCCCTGGAGGTGTCTGTAACATGGAACATGATTTGGCATTGCTGGAAGATTGGTCAAAGCAGTGGAGACTGCAGTTCAATATTTCTAAATGTAAAATAATGCATCTAGGGAAAAATAATCCGCTTTGGGGGTACAGTGTTAGCCAGCACTACAGAAGAAAAATATTTGGGGGTGCTTATTTCAGATGATTGCAAAATGAGCAAACCGTGTGACCAGGCAGTGGGAAAAGCAAATAGAATTCTGGGATGTATCAGTAGAGGGATCACCAGCAGCATTCCTCTATATAGATCTTTAGTGAGACCTCACTTAGAATACTGTGTCCAGTTCTGGAGACCACACTTACAAAAAGATATTGATAAGATAGAACAAGTTCAGAGATGGGTAACAAAAATGGTGAAAGGTCTGGGGGATAAAACCTATCAAGAGCGACTTCAGGAACTTAATCTGTACAGTCTGGAGGAAAGAAGGGAGAGGGGAGACATGATTGAAACATTTAAATACATCAAGGGGGTAAATAAGGTTCAGGAGGGCAGTCTTTTCAATAGGATACCAAAATCAAGAACACGGGGATATGACCTCAAACTAACTGGAGGGAAGTTCAAAACTAATCTTAGAAAGTATTATTTTACTGAAAGGGTGGTTGATGATTGGAATAAACTACCAACAGAGGTTGTGAGGCAGTCAACAGTAAATGGCTTCAAACATGCTTGGGATAAACATAAATCTATAGTCAGACAACAAGGTTAATGTAAAAAAAAAAAAAAATTGAGTCTTAAAAGAAGATATCCATTTAGTGAAGATTCCTCCTGCGTATGGAACAAGGTTCCAAAACTGGACGCAGCCTTCTCCCAGTGTGCAAAGTCGACAGACCTGGCCTTTGAGGACATGGGTGTTCTGAAAGAGCCCATGGACAAGAGGATGGAGGTCCTGTTGAAACAATCCTGGGAAGTGGTTATGGCTAGCCTTAAGCCGACAATGGCCACGACTGTTGCCAGAAATCTTGAAGTCTGGCTAGACAAACTGAGATCACATCTGGAAGGGGGTTCCCTTATGAAAGGAGATCTTAGACTCCCTGCCAATGCTAGAGAAAGCGGCTGGCTATATGACCGATGCCTTTGCAGAAACTGTAAGATTGTCTGTCTGGAAAAACTGCAGCTTTGGTAAACTCCTTGCATAGGGCCCTATGGTTAAAGTCCTGGTCAGGGGACCCGGCCTCCAAAATTAGGCTGTGCGGGTTACCATTCGAGGGGGATCTTCTGTTCGGTCCGGACCCAAATAAAGTCCTAGACCAAACAGCCGATAAGAAAGTCCTTTCCCGTTAAAAACAAGAAGGCCCTGGCAAAACTTTTTTTCGTCCCCAAAGGACTCAGGCAGAAACCTCCAAAGGGACAACCACAAAGAGGCAGTGGGGGAAAGGGAATCAGAGGAGGAGTGTCCTCCTTTCCTATCCTAAGAAAACCCAGAAGTCTCAGTGACTCCATCACGGTGGGGGGGAGATTGGGGCAGTACCTCCCACAGTGGGAAAAAGTTACCCCAAGCAACTTCATTCAGGGGATCATCCGAGAGTGTTATCGGATTCACCTGAAAGGGTCGCCACCCACAAGGTGGTTGGTGACCTCCCCCAGAGACCCCCGAAAGGCATCGGCCCTGCGGGCACAAATTGCCGACCTGATAGACCAGCGAGTATTGGTCCCGGTGCCTCTAGAAGAGGTAAACCGGGGTTTCTACTTGCATGTCTTTGTGGTACAGAAACCATCTGGGAAGCACTGCCTCATAATAAACTTGAGACCTAAATGAATGGGTAGTTTACGAGAGATTCAGGATGGAGACCATGACTTGAGGGATGCATATTTACACATACCCATCCACCAAGAATCCCAGAAATTTCTAAGGGTTGCGATCAGATGGGGAAAAAGAGGTTCACCATCTGCAATTCAGGGCCCTCCCATTCGGCCTCTCTTCTTCCCCCAGGATCTTCACAAAAGTCCTGGCGGAAGCTCTGGCCCCTCTCAGGCTAAAGGGGATAGCGGTCATCCCTTACTTGGATGACCTTTTATTTTTTGCCCCCTCCGAGCACCAGCTGGAAAGGGACCTGAGTTCAGCAGTCCCCTTCTTGGAGAGTCTGGGGTGGCTGATGAACAGGGAAAAATCAAGCCTGACGCTATCAGTTGCTTCGTTACCTAGGATCCACGGTAGATTCCATGAAACAAAAAGTCTACCTCACGGAGGAAAAGATAGAGAAGGTGAAGGCCACGGCGGTGTCTCTTTAGACCAACCTGGATGTGTCGGTCCGGATGGCAATGTCAGGCCTAGGTCTTCTGCAGGCAACGATGGCAGCAGTCCCCTGGGCCATGGCCCACTGCAGGCGTTTACAGGCAGAAATCCTGAAAAGCTGGGATGGAACTCAGGAGTCCCTGGACAAAACTTTCCGCCTATCCACGGAGGCAAAGAGGTCATTATGGTGGTGGAGGGACGAGGCAAACCTGGTCCGGGGCCTTCCATGGGTCACTCCGGTGTCTATCCAGATCACCACGGATGCCAGTGCTTGGGGAAGGGGGGCCCCCTGGGGTCACAAGGGCGTTGGTCCAAGGCAGACTTCAGGAGGTCAGCAAACTGGAGGAAACTGAGCAATTTGGGAAGCCCTAAGGGTCTTTTCCAAAGACCTAAAAGGACACCACGTACAAGTCCTCTCAGACAATGTAGTGGCGGTGTCTTATATCAACAAGCAGGGGGGCACAAGGTGCCAGTCCTTAATCCACATGACAAACCTGTTTCAGTGGATCGAGAAGAACTTGGAGTCAATTTCAGCGGTGCACCTCAGGTAGGTGGACAACTGTATGGCAGATTTCCTGAGCCGGTGTCCAGTGTTGGAAGCCGAATGGTCCCTAAATGAGGAAGTCTTTCGGCAACTGATAAAAAAAATGGACGACCAGATGTGGAGCTTTTTTGCCAGCAAAGAGAATGCCTAACTTCCAAGTTACTTCTCACTGGAAAGAGACGCAAGAGCTCAGGGGATAAATGCCTTAGCCCAGGTGTGGCGATACAACCTAGCCTATGCCTTCCCTTCGTTCAAGCTCATACCCAGAGTATTAAGAAAATTCCTGCAGGAGAGCACCAATATGATCCTAGTGGTCCCATATTGGCCACGGAAACCATGGTTCTCCCTGCTGCTGCGACTGGCAGTGGAATCTCCCCTAATATTTCCCAAAAAAGATCTTCTTTCTCAAGGGCCGGTCCTGATGTCAAAGGTCCGAAACTTGAAACTATCAGCCTGGTATCATCTGAAAGCCCCTTTTGCTTCAGGAAGCTTTTCTCAAAGGTGGTTAACACTATCCTGTCAAGCAGGAAGTGGGTAACCCAGGCCATTTACTCCAAGTATTGGATTGGATTGCGTTTTTCTAAATTCCAAAAAAATGGCAGCAGGGATTCCAGCCATCCTGGAGTTTTTACAGGATGGTGCGGATCAAGGGATTGCCATTAGTACACTGAAGGTACAAATGGCAATGCTTTCAGTTTTTTTGGAACAGCCCCTGGCCTTTAGACCCTCTTATCAGTAGGTTCTTCAAGGGGCTGGCAAGAATTAGACCTGTTCCTTTTAAAGTTCTCCCTAGATGGGATCTGTCGATAGTGCTACAGGGTTGGATAGCGCTATCCCTGAAAGGAAACCTGTCCTTGAGAATGACTAGTCTCAAGACAGCATTTTTGGTAGCCGTCACGACGGCCAGGCGGGTAAGTGAGTTACAGGCGCTCTCTCTATGAAAGAACCTTTTTTCCAAATCTTCGATGACATGTCACAAATGCACAAAACTTTTTTAAAAATCACACCGCATTAAAATGCATGGTACTTTGTTACGTGTTTTGCCACAGGTGAATAAGCGCAAAAGCAAGGTGTGTGTTGTGCCAGTAAGAATTAACATCACCAATGCATACTTGTAAAAGGGCTGTGTGTATTGCAGGAATGCACGAAATTTTGCACACATTTCTGCAAAGCACAAATGTCTACCTTGGGAAGGAGGAATGAATTAAAATGCAAAGAGGTCCAGTTGCTAAAATTTGGTGAGTTACAAATCTCCCTCTAATAAAACATTAAGGTAGGCCAATCACATCCACATTTCAAGTAAAAGAAAATAAAGCCACTTAATGTAATGCGTCCTTTACGTTCCAATTAGTGTTCCTCTATCAGTGTGTCTCCATATATCAGCTGCCCCATCACAGTGCCCCCTTACACAATGTGTCCCCATCTGAGACCCCCTTACATCAGTTGTCACCCCTGCCCCCTTGTACTCACAGCTCTCCTGAAATGAAGGCAGCTTCTCCTGCCTCTCTCCAGTCATGTGATAAGTCGCATGACAAGGAGAGATATAAGGAGGACAGTCTGCCTTCACTATTCAGTGCTGTGCTGAGACTGAGTCCTCAGTGTCAGTGCCAACTGTCTGTTGCCCCCTGCAGGCAGGAATGAGGAGAAAATCGAATTCTTCCTCCCGCAAGAGTCGGCAGCTGCTACTTATGACAGGAGTGAAATCAGGATCACTTCAGTCACCAGGAGTGCACCCCCTCCCCTCAACGCAGCTCCCAGGGCAGGTGCCCGCTTGGCCCTACCCTGTATACATGTAATGAATAGTGTTGAGCGAACCCGGACTGTAACGTTCGGGTGTCTGGGACCCGAACATTTCAAAAAACGTTCGGGTTCTGGTAGTTGATCACGCATGTTGAATAGCTGAAGGGAAGCCAATCAACAAGCGTTTCACTGGTTTGCCCTTAGAAGCCATCACAGCCATGCCTACCTGAGCCTGTCTTTATCCAGCAATGTTGCAGGAGTGTCTAAGCTGCCCAGGACTCCCCTCCTTATTGGCTGAGACAGCAGCGAGGTGCAATCGGCTCCCACTGCTGTCAACCAAAATCATTCAGCCAATAAGGAGAGGGGGGCGGGCCCGGTGGTAGCTCCTTCTCTGAATGGACACAGGGAGCTCGGCTCGGGTGCCCCCATAGCAAGCTGTTTGCTGTGGGGGCACTCAACAGGTGGGAGGGGCCAGGAGCACCGAAGAGCGGTAAATATAACTTTTCTAACGAGACTTTACAATTTAAGTTCCTGAGGTCACTCTTGATATGCTTTATCCCTCAGACCTTTCACCATTTTAAATAAAACGCAAAGAAAAAAAATTTTTGACTTGCCTGTAAATGTTATATTTTTGAGTACAGTACAGGACACTTATAGACCCTGGGTTATAGGCTGCTACATTCAGGTGATTGGAAATGGATAAAGCTTTGCTGGACACACCCCCTGGGTATACTGCTATAGCCCTACTTCACTCAATGAGACTGTTTTATTTTGCATTGTTTGCTAAAAAAAACTGAACAGAAGGAAGTGTTGTCTTTGTCCTGTATTGTACTCTAATGTATGGAATTTACAGGCAAGACAAATTTACTTTATCTTAAAGTATATGTGAACCTTGTAAAACAACTCATTCAGTTTAAAATGGAAATTAAAGGTAAAGTGTGTGTGTGTGTGTGGGAAATTAGCTCGTGGGGATTATCTTTCCTGAGGAAAATGGCCTGCAGGCAACTTTATTTCAAATCTGGCAGCTTGCCAGGTTTATTTAGAAAATAGGTTTGCTGGGTAAAACAAAATAAACAGAAAATAAGTCCTTTCCATCCGGCGCTAAACTAAACAGTGTAGTTTCCTCACTACACTGGCCCTCGACACCCACAAAACATAAGCCAAAATGCAAACCTTGTCTTTTTAAAGTCCAAACAGACACAATGCTCCCTCGGAGTTCCAGGTCAGAGCTAGAGTGTTCTCTTCCTGGTTATTTAAGCCACCTGCTGGTAGACTCCAGTGGACCACAAACTCCGGACCGGAACCAGCCCTGCCACAGTGGCTGGTAAAATCCGGACCGGACTCTGTTTAATCCAGTCCACATGAACACATACGAGGCGACAGGTAGCATCCATCTACCACTTCCCCTCGCATACCATCACTATATATATATATATATATATATATATATGTGTGTGTGTATATATATATATGTGTGTGTATATATATATATATATGTGTGTGTATATATATATATATATATGTGTGTATATATATATATATATATATATATATG
>BLSH010531583.1:158152-170889 GCA_018402905.1 Glandirana rugosa
CTGCGGTGTACCCCCCCCCCCCCCCCAGCTCACTTCGTGTTTGTGAATCTGTGCGTTCGATTACCAGTGCGTTGTGGCGTCTCAGTTCGTGGTCTTCGTTGGCGGTTCTCGCTCGCTGTTGCAGGTAGGATTCAATTCTTTTAATTTCATACACAATGTTACGATTTGTTATGATTCCTATCCTGCGTCCCTTTTGTACTTGGCGACCTCCAAGTTGTCGGTCGTACCCCAACATCATTCGGGAAAGGCATAGTAGATTCGCAGGTTCCCTCCTGCCTTGTCATCCCATCCACAAACATACGATTCATTCATAGGTCTAAGCCTCCGAGACGCTGTCAATCATTGTCGGATATCACTCCACACAGGCTTCGATTGCTCACAGAATTCACTGTCTATTGGGTTGCCACCTCATCCATTTGGAGATTAGCATGTATTGATTGCACAGGTTCTGTGGCTGATTGAGGTGGTAATTAGACCCACCTGGGCCTTGACTGCACTTGATTAGCCTCGGGTTGGGTGGTTGGCAGGTGTTCACGCTACGATGGCCCGATTTGAATCCCGGTCGCATCGGCGACAGTGTTTCGTATCCTCAGCAGGACGCAAGTCTATTCCAGTGTCACACACCCCACAAGCTTCCTGCAGCTCGGTTTCCTTCCTGGGGCTCCCGCCACAAGCAACCAGTCCTTACTCAGACCATTCATACGGTCGCACCTACTCAAACACACATGATACTCCAGCTTCATAACTCCACTGTCCTCATCTTCGCCTCCCTGATGAGGTTGCTTTCTTGCGATCATTGCAAGCACTCCTCCAGTGGCACATGATCCAACCACTCTGTTCCAGTGGTATACAGTTCGGTCACTCATGTCTCGTCTATCATTTCTCCCCTAGGTCAGTTGAGTTCTGGTGGTTCCATCCTACACTAGGCTTGGACGTGGTTTCTACACGACAAAAAAAAAAGGCAACATACACTCTACAGCCATCTCGTATCGGATTCATTTCATGCACACTATAACCAATTCGTATCGGTCATGTCATTCACCCCACAATCGATTTAATCCATTGCATGCTTACCACAGTCCAATTCGAACCTAGTCACGTTGGAGGCACAACGGTTCGTATCAGATACATTACACACAGATTCACATCGGGCTATGTCACTTACTCTGTTCGTATCATTCCCCTATCTACCAATTTGTATCGGTTCCTGCCTTTCCCTTCAACCGATTTGGATCGCTTCATGTTATTTCCCTGCCTACCGATTCGCATTGTTGCATGTCCTACCCCACAACCGATTCGTATCAGATGCTTACTACAGTCCAGTTAGAATCTACTTACCAATTCATATCGGTCAAATTGTTTACCTGGTCCATTCTATTTTCCCTATTGGTTACCATTCCTACCTGCTCATATAGGTTCATACCATTTTCCCACTACCGAGTCACATCGATTCATGTCATTTCTCTACCATCAATTCACATCCGTTCAGGTCAGTCCCTAATACTGATTTGAATCTGTTCATGTCATTTCTCTGTTCATTACCCTACCTATCAATTTGCATCAGTTCATGTTATTTCCTACTACCGATTTGCATCGGTTTGTGGCATTTCTCTGTTCATCGTTACCCTATCGATTCGCATCGGTTCAGGTCAGTTTCTACTACCAGTTCTTATCGGTTTATTTCATCACTCTGTGCACATCATCCCCCACGCCTACCGATTTTGTATCGGTCCAGGTTCTACTCCAAAGACCATTACGAAAAGTCACGGCGACCATGCATTCCTGCACATTCAATTTTTGCTATCCCCATGTTTGCCTATCAATAGGTGACTTTTTGCAATCGCTGCAAACTCGCCTTCAGCTGCACAGACCCTTGCAATCGTTGCAAGCACATCTTCAACAGCACTGCACCTTGCAATTGCGGCAAGCACAGATATACTATCTCTCACATTCACCACAAACGCACCTTCAGTGACAGCCACCTTTTCATAAACGTTGCAAACACAACTAAGCACAACTTTACGCAATCGCTGCGAGCACTCATAAAAGTCACTTGCAAATCGCAGCAAGCATGCATAAGAACACAACATCTTGCAATTGCTGCAAGCACGGGTACAAGCATTACGTCACACGTTTGCGGTAAACATGTGTGTGCATAACTCTGCAAATTTCTGCCAGCACGTACAAACGTAAACTTCCTGCAATCGATGCAAACACGTATTTTCATAAACTCCTCGCAATCGCTGCAAGCACACACAAATGCAAACTTCTTGCAATCGCTGCAAAGCACGTATTTACATAAACTCTTTCCAATTGCTGCGAGCACACATCAACATAAACCCCTTTGCAGTCGCTACGAGCACGCATAAACTAAACTTTTTTTGCAATCGCTGCAAGCATGTATTTACATTAATTCCTCGCAATCGCTGTGAGCATGCATCAACCTAAATCCCTTGCAATCGCAGCACGCACGCATAAACTAAACTTCTTGCAATTGCTGCAAGCATGTATTTACATAAACTCCTCGCAATTGCTGCGAACATGCATCAACACAATCACTGCAAATACGTATTTACATATACTTTTCACAATCGCTGTGAGCACGCATCTACACAATCCCTCGCAATTGATGCAAGCGCACAGACTTGCAATTGCTGCAAGCACATATTACATCAACCCCTCACAATCGCTGTGAACAGGTACGAACATAACAGCTTACAAGCACATTCTCAGTGGCACACAATTAGCCACACACCATTTTAGTGGCACTTAATCGGCCACTCGTCTCTAGTGTCCTTCACACACGAGCCACTCAAAAAAACAAAAAAAACAAAACCTACAGATCATTTCTTCATCAGGGCCACCCTCATAACAGGGATGGAACAGTCTATTCAGGAAAATAAGAAGATACACATTTTTCACTCATGTCACCCCTACTACAAGTTTCCGGTCGACCAGGTTTCAATCCTTACCAGGACCTCACTACTAGAGCGTCAGTCAGGTGTAGTTCACGGGTCTCTGTGGCATTATTCTGCACTATCCTACTGCTACGACTCCTCTTTACACATGCTCCCCCTTGTTTTGTCTTATAGTCACAGCCATGTCACAGGCCAGCAGTGCGGACTTCACACCCACCCCTCTGTCAACCTCTGCGGGTTCAGAGCGGCAGCGTGCAGTCCCTCAGGGGATGGACTATCCCCAAACCCACAGCAGAGCTGCGGCGCAGGTGTACTCCCTACCCCACTACAGCCAGGAAACCTGAGCTCTCCAGGCTGCTCTTCAAACTGAAGTGTCATTGATACTGAGCTCTTCTGCCACCACTTTGCCGATCTAGGTTCCCCGTTCTGTGCTATTTGCCAGTCCTCCATCCGTATGGCGAACTGCTGCTCTCATACAGTTATTAGACTCCTCTCGACGTTCCCTCCACCTTCGGTACCAGTCAGAGCTTGCTGGCCCCTGCATAACCACACCAGGTGGACAAGTTGGGACTGCCTATCCCATCGATGGGGGGCGCGTATCAATCTGCATCCCGCAGTAACCTTAAATATGCACTGGGAGTGGTATTTAGCAATCTACGTGCCCATAGCAGAGCACTACATCCTGACCAATTGGCCCAAATCAAGTTGGTTATTCATGCCTTTACCCTTTTGCAGGGCGTACTAAGACAGCCACAATCCCTATTAGGGATGCTTAAATTTACCTTGAGGATTATCCCTCAGGGGCGGTCCTTCATTTCACGCCATAGTCTTCCTCTTCGGTACAAAACCCTGATCAAGTTCTCAGGCTGGACGCACATTTAACAATGTGGAACAAAATCCTCGCAAACTGGAACAGCATATCGGTTTATTCCGTTAGCATCAGCTTTATCACCTCAGGTAGTCATGGATAACGCAGCCTCCACAGGCGTGGCTGCAGTTTTTGGCCACCACTGGTTCGCAGGGCCATGGCCACCAGAAATCCTTTAGGTCCCTGGTTTTGGTCAGTCATCCTCCTTTTGTTAGCTCTATCCCATTAGGGCAGCAGCTCACGCCTCAGAGCAATGACAGGTGACACAAGGAACATCCCATCCTTTGTATTGTATTGCCACATGCAGCTGGCTCTCTCATAACACTATCAAGCTATACCCAGCTGGCCTCCAGCTTTCCTGTCCTTCTAGGACCCCAGAAAGCCGTCTGTGTTCACAGCCCACACAATGCGATCCCTCCTACATGGCATCCAGAAACATCAGCCCGTAGCCAATGGCAAACGCTTACCCATCACAAATGCCATCTTTAGGGACATGTCTAAAATCCTGGCATGTTCCCCTTGGGGGTTCTGCCCAGTCTAGTCATCCAAGCGGCCATCTACATGGCGTTCTACAGTTTTCTGCGGCCTAGCGAATTCACCTTTAGTGGCACTAGCAGCCAGATACTATGCAGATGCCACCTAACTAGCATTTTAAGACTATTACGTCCATCTCATGTTCTCCAGAATGCAATTCGGATCGGGGTCGACATCAACCTTTCAGACTAACACCTGGTGCCCAGTGGTGGTACTCAAATGGCTACTGTCTCACCTGCCCAGTCAATCTGACTCTAGCCCATCATTGCCTTTTCAGCCAGCCCTCTGAGTGGCAGCCAATTTATCAGGCACATTAAGATCCCACTGGTCAACTTAGGCCTTGACCCCGGTCGGTACTCCGGATATTCCTTCCGGACCTGAGCAGCCTCGGCTGCATCTCAGTATGGAGCACCACACCTAGTGATCAAGGAATTGGGTAGATGGAAGTCCGGCTGCTTTGCTAGATACATTCCAAATCCTCAGCTGGAGATGGCATAAACCTTCACTAAACTTGCTCAATGATCACAGTACCAATAAAGACTACTTCCCTAAAACTGAATATTTTTGCCCCCTTCATTTGGCATACCGACCAGATGACCAGGGCACACCTCAGGTCTATTTATGTTGTATGTCTTGTCGTGTGTTTGTGATCCACATCTATTTTCGGTCAGAGGGCCACAACCATAAATAAGGCCAGTATGGTAGCCTGAACTTTATGGGAGGAGCCTGGAGGGTATTTAAGCAGCTCACTTCCCCATGCTTTTTGTCGGTTCCAGTGCGCAATACCCTCCCTCCATCCCCCTTTTTAGTGCACATCTCAGCACATTCTTCTCCATAATCACCATTACCTATATAGGGTATGCCTCCTTTGCTTGGCATACTGACCAGGGCACACCTCAGGTTTTTTTATGTTGTAAGTCTTGTTGCGAGATTGTGATCCACATCTATCTTCGGTCAGAGGGCCACGACCATAAATATCTAAATATATATTCTCTGTATCTCTCAAAAGTGAGTTCACCCCTCACATTTTTGTAAATATTTTATTATATCTTTTCATGTGACAACACTGAAGAAATTACACTCTGCTACAATGTAAAGTAGTGAGTGTACAGCTTGTAGAACAGTGTGAACTTGCTGTCGCCTCAAAGTAACTCCACACACAGCCATTAATGTCTATACCGCTGGCAACAAAAGTGAGTACACCCCTAAGTGAAAATGTTTAAATTGGACCCAATTAGCCATTTTTCCTCCTCAGTGTCATGTGACTCGTTAGTGTTACAAGGTCTCAGGTGTGAAAGGGGGGCAGGTGTGTTAAATTTGATATCGCGCGCTCTCTCTCTCTCTCATACTGGTCACTGAATGTACAACATGGCAAAGAACTCTGAGGATCTGAAAAAAATAATTGTTGCTCCACATAAAGAAGGCCTAGGCTATAAGAACATTGCTTGAGCTGCAACACGGTGGCCAAGACCATACAGCGGTTTAACAGGACAGGTACCATTTAGAACAGGCCTTGCCATGGTAAACCAAAGAAGTTGAGTGCACGTGCTCAGTGTCATATCCAAGAGGTTGTCTTTGGGAAATGGATACACTCAATTCAAGGGCAACAGCTCTGGTGGACTTTCCTGCATTCAGCATGCCAATTGTATGCTCTCTCAAAACTTCCGTCATTTGTGGCATTGTGCCATGTGATAAAACTTCACATTTTAGAGTGTTCTTTTATTGCAGCCAGCCTAAGGCACACCTTTGTAATAATCATGCTGTCTAATCAGCATCTTGATATGCCACACCTGTGAGGTGGATGAATTATCTCGGCAAAGAAGTGCTCACTAACACAGATTTGGACAGATTTGGGAACAATATTTGAGAAATGGGCCTTTTGTGTACATAGAAAGTCGTAGATCTTTGCATTCAGCTCATGATAAATAGGGGCAAACACAAAAGCGTTACGTTTATAATTTTGATCAGTGTGTGTGTGTGTGTGTGTGTATATATAATATAGTTGTGCTCATACGTTTACATTCCCTGGCAGAATTTGATTCCGTGGCCATTTTTCAGAGAATATGGATATCACAAACATTTTTCACTCATGGTTAGTGCTTGGCTGAAGCCATATATTATCAATCAACTGTGTTTACTTTTTTAAATCATGACGACAAACTACGCAAATGACCCTGATCAAAAGTTGTTTTTTTGGGGGCCTAATAACATGCACACAAGTTTACACAAAGGGGTTTGAATGGCTATTAAAGGTAACCATCCTTACCTGTGATCTGTTTGCTTGTAATTAGTGTGTGTGGATTAAAGGTCAGTGAGTTTCTGGACTCTTGACAGACCCTTGCATCTTTCATCCAGTGCTGCACTGACGTTTCTGAGTCGTGGGGAAAGCAAAAGAATTGTCAAAGGATCTGTGGGAAAAGGTAGTTGAACTGTATAACAGGAAAGTGATATAAAAAGATATCCACGGAATTGACAATGCCAATCAGCAGTGTTCAAACTCTAATCAAGAAGTGGAAAATGAGGGGTTCTGTTGAAACCAAACCACGGTCAGGTAGACCAACTAAAATTTTAGCCACAACTGCCAGGAAAAATAACTTTAGGTGAAATACAGAACTCTCTGAAAACATGTGGTGTAGCTGTTTCAAGATGTACAATAAGTAGGCACTTGAAGAAAGATGGGCTGCATGGTCGAGTCGCCAGAAGAAAGCCATTACTACGCAAATGCCACAAAGTATCCCGCTTACAATATGCCAAACAGCGCAGAGACAAGCCTCAAACCTTCTGCCACAGTTATGTGGAGTGATGAGACCAAAATTTAGCTTTAGCCACAAACATAAATGCTACATTTGGAGAGGAGTCAACAAGGCTTATGATGAAAGGTACACCATTCCTACTGTTAAACACGTAGGTGGATCGCTGATGTTTTGAGGATGTGTGAGATACAAAGGTACATGAATTTTGGTGAAAATTGATGGCAAGATGAATGCAGTATGTTATCAAAAAATACTGGAGGAACATTTGCAATATTCAGCCAGGAAACTGCGCATGGGATGTACTTGGCCTTGTGTTTTGAAACATTGTCATGTTGGAATGTCCAAGTCAACCTGTCATTGGCTACAGCAAAATTAAAGTGAAGGTTCTGGAGTGGCCATTTCAGTCTCCTGACCTCAATATCATTCCACTCTGGAGCTCTCAAACGTGCAGTTCATGCAAGACAGTCCACGAATTTCCAGGAACTGGAGGCTTTTTGCCAAGAGGAATGGGCAGCTTTACCATCTGAGAAAATAAAGAGCCTCATTCACAAATACCACAAGACTTCAAGCTGTCGCTGTTAAAGGGGGCAATGCGATGTATTAACTGGGGTATGTAAACTTTTGATCGGGGTTAGTTGGGTAGTTTCTGTTGTAAATATCATTTTAAAGAGTAAACACAGTTGATTATAAATGGCTTCAGCCAAACACTAACCATGAGTGAAAAAAGTTTTTGTATTCATATTCTCTGAAAAATGGCCAAGAAATCATAAATTCTGCCAGGGCATGTAAACTAATGAGCACAAGTGTGTGTATGTATATATGTATGGCCTTGGAGGGGGGCCCTTGTATTTGGGGCTCTGCCCCAGGCTGGCGCTCGGGGCTGGCTTGGGAGCAGAGACTGACACATGTAGCAAGCCTTTTAGGAAGACCTCGTTGTGCTTAACCTTTCCTATCCCTTGCCCTGGGAGATCTTCAGAGCTGTCGGGTAGGCTGGTGAAGCAGCCAGATGGGCCGGTAGTTCCTGCAGTCAGTAGAGCAGAGATCAGTGTCTACAGTGGAATTGGAGATACTCTGGTATGCAGCCTACGATGCACTGTGCTATTTTCTAAGGGACTGAGAGCTCCTAGTCCTTAAGGGGCTTTTGCATTTTTTGATTATCAGAGACTGTCAGTGTCCAGGAAGGACAGTTTCAGGATTAAATAAATCCGAAAATTCCTATTCCCCATCCAAGTTATTACCTCTAATAAACAACAAAAAACAAGCTCAAAGACTGTTCGTTGTGTCTGGAAGTGGAAATGCTTGTTGCCTGGCTATGCAGGAGTGGAGAAACTAGTAATCTGCAGCTCCTGCGGGGGTGGTGCTACATATATACAGTATTTATATAAAAAATATAAATGCTCCTTTTCTTTTTTTTTTTTTTTGGAAACTATCACAATCTCTCTTCTCGGCTGTATAGGGGGCCTGGAGAGGTGGGGGTGGAGAAACATCAGTGCACTGATCTTCCCAGGGAATGGTTGTGCGGGGTGATCTGTCAGCACAAGTTGAAGACTACTGGAGGACAGGCAGGCTGTTTTTTACATCACTCAAATCACAAACATTGTGCAGTGCTAAAGATAACTAACACAAAGTACTAATGCTAACAAAGTGTCAGTGCAAAACTGTGCACTATTTAAATTTCAATTACTTTCACAATTAATCATATAGAATTCCTAATTTATATAAAAAGTGCTATAGTGCCAGTGCAAAACATACAAAATTGTGCTATATTAGGATCTCAATATAGTGCCCCCAAATCATGATTTTATATATAAAGTGCTATAGTGAATATGCATCCGTGAAAATAACAAACTTTCAAATGGCAGTATAAAAATGAAGGCAGCAAAAGTTCATCAAAAGGGCATCTTAACAGATATGAGGTAGGTCCAGAAGATAAGAGTCCCCGATGAGTGCAAGGAAATCCAGTGCTTAATATCCTCCACCACTTGCATTGGCCGCTCACCTCACTAAGGAGTTAAATGCACATTCACCCCACCTTGGGATATAACACAGCCAATGTGAGCTTCCGATATCCATCTCCTTGTTTTGCAATTCCTGAATAACTCTCCGGTCCCCGCAGACCATAAATCGACTCCCCATTCACATATGTAAAAGAGAAGGCAAAAGATCTAATACTCTGTTTTTAAAATGTTTATTTTGCCCAAAGCAGAGATTGAACACTTGCGAGATAAAGCACATAAAGCTGTGCAAGCTGGATACAATGTGTACACTTGGTACAAACAAACACTCTAGATGGCCGTGGCGTGTTGTCAAAGGCGTGACTTCCTCAGTAGGGTGGAGTCTAAGTGTCTCACTTCCTGCTTATATGCAACCTCCGCCCCTGGGCGGTGATGAAAAGGAATATGCCACGTGCTAACCAGAGGGGTATTAGGACACTAATGGGCAGCCTTAGTCTCGTCAATCACCCAAACAAATCAGAATGGTTCGTGCACACTGGAGGGGGTACCCACTAACAATAGATTCCCCTCTATGACCAATCAAGTGGAGGTTCAGCTAATGTTTTTTTAGGGAACCCAGCAGATCTCTGACCATCTTGGGAATCAGGTGGAATGGGGGCAAAAGAAGAGGGCGAGAGGGAGGAGAGCAGGAAGAAGGGAACAAAAAAGAAAATGCCAATAGGCCAAGGGATCTTCAATATTAGTGGACAAGAATTGAATAAAGAAGAAATTTTAATTATTGGATAAAGGTCTGAAGTATGCCCCTGTAAAAAAATCTCAAGTTTGATACGTTCATCCAGTTGAATAAATATATGCATACTTTGAATAAAAAAACGTATTTTATCGAAGCCTGATAATAGACCCCCCCCCCACACCCCCTCCCCAAAGTGAAATCAGAGGTTTTTCGAAGTTAAGAAAGAAATCTGTCTTTAATCAGTGATAATAAATTTCTTGATGTATTCAAAAACTTAGTAGTGGAGGATCTGGAAAATGTAACCATTAAAAAGCTAATAATCCCTACTGGATTGAAAAAGGTATTAAAGATATTGAACAGAAGAAGGATGTAATCATCCACCCTGCTGATAAGGGGGGCAGATTGGTTATGAGCAAACAATATTATTGAGAAGAATTAGACAATTAGGAGATTCTGATACCTATTTAAAACTAAATACCAACCCTATGATGAAATATAAAGGTTGATTAAAAAAGGTGAAAGGAAAAATATATTGAATAAGAAGGAAGCATCCTACCTGAATCCTTTAGCCTGTAGGACCCCTTTTTATTTTTTACCAAAGCTGCATAAAGACCCATTAAAACCCCCAGGAAGACTGATTCTCAACTGGATCGATTCAGTATGTGCAAGATTGGGTCAGTGCATCGCTTTATTTTTTGCAGCCTTTGGTGGCAAATACAGAGGACTATATTAGAGATACAAAGCATGTTGTTCAGTCTATAGTCTATAGAGTCTCTAGAAGATGAGTCGTGCATCCTGGTGACGGCAGATGTAGGGTCTCTTTTACACCATTATAGGATATGAACAGGCAGTGAGATCGGTGAAATGGGCACTGGTCGGCTCTGACCTCGCCATTGAACATCAGAAGTTTATTATCAAATGTTTGAAGTTTTGTTTAACCACTTCAGCCCCGGAAGGATTTCCAGCTTCAGGACCGGAGCCCTTTTTGCGATTTGGCACTGCGTCGCTTTAACTGAAAATTGCGCGGTCGTGCGACGTTGTACCCAAACGAAATTTGCGTCGTCTTTTTTCCCCACAAACAGCTTTCTTTTGGTGGTATTTGATCACCTCTGCGTCATTTCTGATCGCCGCTATAAACAGAGCGACAATTTTGCAAAAAAAAACCCAAATTTCTTACTTTTTGCTAGAATACAAATCAAAAAAAAAAATGACCTTTTTTTTTCACCGTTTTTGGCTGATTTATATTCTTCCTCATATTTGCGATAAAAAAAAATCGCAATCGGCGTTGATTGGTTTGCGCAAAAGTGGTCGCGTTTACGGATGATGATTCATTTTTGGGTTTTTTTTTTTTTTTTTCAGCAGACATGTTGGACTATTTTGACACTTTTTTGGGACCATTGGCATTTATACAGCGATCAGTGCTATAAAAATGCACTGATTACTGTGTAAATGTCAGTGGCAGTGAAGGGGTTAACCTGCAGGGGGCGCTCTAAGGGTTAACTATGTTCCCTGGGCATGTTCTAACTGTAGGGGGACTGCACTATCTGGGGAAGGGAAGTGGTCACAGCCTTCGTATACAGGAAGGCTGTGATCACAGAGCGGAGGTCCGTGTTTACATACACGGACCTCCGTTCCTCCGCTCAGGGGGGCCATCGCGGGTAGCCGGCGACAATCGAAGCCGCCGCACCCGCTCCCTGGCCCTCCCCTAACACTAAGCTCGATCCCGCAGCCGCCGTCGTATGACGGCGTTTTGCGGGAACGAACCACTTTGCCGCCGTCAAATGGTGGTCAGCAAGTGGTTAAATGATAACTATTTTTGGTATAACCATGACTACCATTTACAAATATGTGGTGTAGCTATGGGAGCTAGGTTGCTCCAAACGTAGCAAACCTTTTTATGGCTTGCTGGGAATCAGAGGATGTTCTATCCGAATGCCCAGCTCAGCTCCTGTGCTATAAAAGATTTATAGGTGACCTAATAGTATGGAAGGGGGATCTAGACAGTTTAGACAAATTTAGGGAGAAGATGAATGCTAATTCTAGGAACATCAAGCTGACATGGACAGCCGGTATGGAGCGAATGGTGTTTCTGGACTTAGAAATCATCAAAGAGCAGGGGAAGATCGGTATTAGTAATCATTTCAAAGCCACAGATAGGAATTCCTACTTACTGCTATACAGTTATCACCACTCTGTGGTTAATGAATATCCCAAAGGGTCAGTTTGTCAGTTAGGAAAAATTGTTCTAGCAATTTGGCAAAGTTGGAGATCGGAGATCTTGGCCAAACTGTTCATTGAAAGGTTATAATCCCTCTAATATTGAAGAGGCCAGAGTCCAGGTAGCAGAAATGGATCGTTAGATATAATGTCTAGGAATGTAAATACAGAGTATAAATTGATTCTGGATTACAACATTCAGTTTAGACAGATAGAAAGGATTAACAGCAAAATCACATAGTCAGCAAGCCAACCAGTAGCGCTAAAGTAGAGAATATGAAGATGTTAACAAGTCCGTTTCTATATACAAAGGTCATGAAAACAGGGTGTCCCAGTCTGCAGAGTCCCAAGAGATATATATATATGGAGGTCTATATTTCAAAGTCCATCACCGAACACCACGTGACCATCAAAGAGCGTCCCTCAGGACAGATCCTTACCAAAAGATGTGTGCTAGGCACTCTCATGCACTAGCAGAACTCACGTGTTGTGCTTCTATATATGCACCAGCTGGTCTCAACCTCCACTCAGACGGGTCTCCACACATAGGATAAAATATAAGAAAATCGCACCATAGTGTAAAATCCTTAAAGCTTTTTATTTGTAAAATATTTAAAACTGCAAGAAGTTCACACATATATAAAGCCTTAGAGGTAACCCCCCAATGTGCAGACTCTTACCAGATGCAGTAAATCAAAGAGCATATCCCACAGGCTGTATAACTCTGCAAGCACACACCGTCCCAGGACATCTTCACAG
>BLSH010531583.1:176384-186667 GCA_018402905.1 Glandirana rugosa
GGAAATGCCTATAAAGATTATACGAGGAGATAAGCATACACATTACGAGACCTTCACGCCGGTTACATGACGTTCGGCGTCGGCGTGAGGTCTCGTATGTGGTGGGGTTAGCACCATGTAAATTAATCTAGTACTGACCCCATTGATTGTGGACATGAGTATCGATATTTGAGAAAGGAGAAGAACTATAAGCTGGATCGGGCGGACGTACGGTCTGTGAACGGTGTACGTACCTTCGGTCAGTCTTTTAGGGGCCAACGTATATATATATATATAGGACCTACCCATCCGTCTACACCATGATTGTGGAATAGAAATTCCTACAAGGTTACAGGGAATTGTTAGGAAAGATAGATGCTTAGGACTTATTCATTTAGATACACCTGGCGCGGATTGGGACTACTAAGGTGACTAGGTATCTGGGTTCGCTATTTAGTACCTTGCTGTGGCCTAGAAATTTTTAGATAGAAAGGATTGTTAAGGGACATTGGAACATCCTTAAAGATAAGGTGTTAGTACCACATCTGCCTACCCATCCAGGATATATATATATATATGCAACCGGGGATTTTCTGACTGGCTTCCATGCATGTGGCAAGTGTCTGGCATGCAGGCGGGCTAGGTCGAATATCAAGAAGAGGAAAGAGTTTATAGCTATGAGTACAGGTGTTAGTTACCCCAGTCATGATCTAATTAAATGTACCACGATTGGGGTGGTGTATGCTCTGGAGTGCGGCTGCGGCTTGCAGTACATTGGCCGCACTTCCAGAGCATTACACATACGAATAGAGGAGCATATTAGAAATATCCGTAAAGGGGTTGAATCGCACAATGTACCCAAGCATTTTAAATATGCACACAACAAAATCTTGATTCCTTTAAGATTTGGGGTATAGATCATGTGAAACAGCATTGGAGGGGGGGGGTAATTATATCAGTCAGCTCAGCAGATGGGAATCCTCTTGGATTTTTGAGGCCAAGGTCCTTGTCCCAAAAGGGTTAAATGTGGCCTTTGACCTCAATTGTTTTAGAAGTGATAAATGGGAGCCATAGATTATTCTGGTAGTGTCTGTAGTTTTTATTAGTCGTATGTGTTTACATACTTTATTACTGATTTTGTACAATAATTTTAATTGTTTTGTTTTCTGGATTTATATACATTTATAATTTCCATCATATTTAAAAAATTGTAGGTTTTTATAGATTATAGAATTTTAAATATAGATTATTATTTTTTTTTTTTTTTTATTTTGCTGTATTTTTTAGTATTTATGTCTTTGTACAGATGGCAGTGCTGTGATAGAAGCATGATAGAAGCATTGAATATATAAAGAACCCTGCAGATTCTGCACTATTTTGTTGGGAGTAGCATCTATGCCGTTGTCCATGGGTTGGAAATGATGTGACCCCTTCCGTTGTGCAAGAGTCATTCCGTTTTGTGTGGGTAATTGACTGGCCTAAGGCCACCCATTAGTGTCCTAATTCCCCTCTGGTTAGCACACAGCATATTTCTTTCTCTTCCGTTCACTGACAGACGCAGCCTTCTTATGACACATGGGGTTATGCTCATCCTACTAGGAGTAGACTGGGCAAAAACAAACAAAAGCGTAGGTTGGCCCCTCTCAGGGGGACGTCCTCCCCTCAGCATATAATCCCCCTGCCCTGTACAGCACATCAGTTTTTATTTGCCTAGTGCAAGGAGTAGACCTGGTTCCCTTTGGGATCTGCGGTCTCCTGAAGATTCATCTGAGCTCCGAGCTTGGTCGGGCGATCAGGCTTCAAAGAAGGCACTGGCAGACCTTCCCTTTCAGGGAGAGCGGCTGTTTGGCCCACGGTTGGAGGAAATCATTAAGGATTTCACGGGAGGTAAAAGTACTTTTCTCCTGTAGCCTAAACGGCGTGAGTTGCGGCGCAGACAGGGGCCTGTCGCGTCAGGTCAGAAGTTTTTTCGGGCATCCGGCTCAGCAGGGAAAAGCTGCAAGACCGGAAAGGGTTTTGCAGGGCACAGTAAAAGGCCCTGGCAGCATAAGTCCGAAAAAGCGATAAATCTGCCTCCGCATGATGGGTTGCCCCCACCCACTTCACGGTTGGGGGGCCGGTTACTGAGGTTTGCAGACAGATGGGCTGCCCGCATCACCGATCGGTGGGTCCTGGAGGTGGTGTCTTCCGGGTACAGGATAGAATTCTGCTCTCTGCCCCCAGAAAGATTCTTCCCCTCAAATCTGAGGCTCACGCAGGAACGCCACCAGGCGCTTCTAGGCACTGTCCGAGCTCTCGCCGAACAGGGGGTGATCATACCGGTACCCAGGAGGGAGAGATTTCATGGATTTTATTCAAACCTTTTTGTGGTACCCAAAAAGGGCGGGGTCAGACCAGTTTTGGATCTAAGAGCATTGAATCGCTCCGTGGAGACGAAGAGGTTCAGGATGGAATCCATCCGCTCGGTCGTGGTCGCCCTACACCAAGGGGAATTTCTGGCGTCCCTGGACATCAAGGACGCATATCTCCATGTCCCGATTTGTCTCAGTCATCAGCGTTTTCTGCGTTTCGCAGTGGGAGATCTGCATTACCAGTTTGTGGCACTTCCCTTCGGGTTGGCCTCGTCTCCCCGGGTGTTCACCAAGGTGGTGGCCCCGATGATGGCGTTACTGAGGCAAAGATGTATCGCGGTGGTAGCGTACCTCGACGATTTACTGCTGAGGGCAGGGTCGGCTACAGCTCTGGAGGAGAACGTGACAATCACGGTAGCCACGTTGGAGGAGTTCGGTTGGCTGATCAACCTACAAAGTCATCATTGACTCCGACTTGCAGGCTGGAGTACCTGGGTCTGATTCTGGACACGGTACAAGCAAGGGTGTTTCTAACACCAGGCAAGTTACTGACTCTTCAGGCAGCAGTGCGAACCCTGTTGTCACGCCAGTGGTTCTTACGGTTCTGTATGCGAGTGTTGGGTCTCATGGTGTCGACGTTCGAAGCGGTGCCTTATGCCCAGAGTCATACCCGGCTCCTACAGAAGACAATTCTGTCTCAGTGGGACAAGTCTCCCCTATCCCTAGACAGACGGATCAGGTTGGATCAGCAGTCTCGAGGGTCTCTGATTTGGTGGATTCGGGCTCCGGCCATAAGGTTGGTCAATTGGTCAATAGTGACAACGGATGCCAGCCTGTCAGGGTGGGGAGGAGTCCTGGGACAATCCTCCGTCCAGGGTCAGTGGTCAGTACGAGAAGCTCGTCTTCAGATAAATGTACTGTAAGAAGGCTGCGTCTGTCAGTGAACGGAAGAGAAAAATTGATTTTTTGTATAACTTACCGTAAAATCCTTTTTTCTCTGAGTTCACTGACAGACGCAGCACCCACCCCTCTGCGTTGGTTTTGTACGGCTTGTTACGAACTGATGTGCTGTACAGGGCAGGGGGATTATATGCTGAGGTGAGGACGGCCCCCTGGGAGGGGCCAACCTACGCTTTTGTTTGTTTTTGCCTAGTCTACTCCTAGTAGGATGAGCATAACCCCATGTGTCATAAGAAGGCTGCGTCTGTCAGTGAACTCAGAGAAAAGGATTTTACGGTAAGTTATACAAAAAATCCATTTTTTTCATGACCGCCTAGGGGCGGAGGTTGCATAAAAGCAGGACGTTGGATGCTTAGACTCGACCCCTACAGAGGAAGTCCTGCTTTCGATGACACACATCTAGGGGGAGGAGCCTGCATCTGCACGTCACGCATTTAGAGTGTTTGTTTGTACCAAGTGCATCACGTTGTATCAAGTGCGCACGGCTTTATGTGCTTTATCTCTTTTAAAATTGGGACAGCAGATGGGAGGAGAAGGTCCCTGCCTGTCACAGGGATGGGGGATCGAGGGGAGAAGGTGCAAATGCTGGAAAAGGTTACATATTCCACCGTAAACCAGGTGGAACATGTAACATGTTCCAAAGGTGAACCTATCGTTTTAAATGCATAAATAAAAAAAATATTGCTCAACAAACATTTGTATGCATACCTCCCAACTTTTTGAGATGGGAATGAGGGACACCTATTAGTAAGCAGGCATAGGACACACCCCCGTCACACCCCCTTAGAGGAGAATTAAACAAAAAAAAGGATTAGTTAAACCTACAAGTGCATTTTTTTTCCACTACTATTCCTTTAACCTGGCTTTAGAAATTTACAAATGCAGCAATTTAGACATCGGATGAAAAGTTTAGCACTGGGAAACACTTTTTGAAAGATCTAGTGCTTTTTATATACAACTATATAGATCAGACCAAAATGAGGGACAAATGCAGAGGAACTTTGTACCAAATCGGGGACAGTCCCTCAAAATGAGGGACAGTTGGGAGCTTTGTTGTATACACCTGTTCACAAAGCTACAAATTAGCTAAATTACAGATCATGGTACATACCTAACCAAACCAAATTTAAAACCATGCCCAGCCACAGCTTTATTCTTTGCCAAAACATGACAGTAAGCCGCACTTCATTTGGACTCTAAAATAAAGTTATGCATTGCTAAAGGAGAATAGCCAGGCATTATACAATGTTTAAACTACTACGTTGATCACTCTCCTTTTACAAATATCTGATTAAAGTTTTTGTTTTCTTTGTTTAGCTATATGAGAGTGCTTACAATGAAAATGAGAAGCTGAAAAGCAACCTCCGTGAAGCCCAGTTGGAGCTTGCAGATATTAAAGCCAAGCTGGAAAGAGCTGCAAAGGTTAAGTAATACTAATTTACAAGTGATAAACCCTTGCAACAAGACTTCTAACATGGAGAAACAGTTTTTCTATGATTATCTATACACGTGTCAGGTGCATTCCTTCTGCGACATTGTTGCTAGTTGAAAAGCATTAGCAATTTATTATTGATCTATAAATGAAACTGTATTTATTTACTTAACACTGAATTAAATCCAAAAATTTGGAAAGAACACTAGGGCCAGATTACTGTATTGTACCCTTCTTTGTGACTATGCCAATTCCAATTTTTGTGGCCACACCATTCCTAACATAAGGTATCCCACCATCCTAGGCTTTTGCTAATGTGGCCATTGCATTTCGTTTTAGACTGAAGATCACATAAGACCTGGGCATAGTCCTGGCAGTATGAGTCTAAGTTTTAACTGGAGGTAAACCTCTTATGTCTTGACAACTAACAGCCCGGTATAAGCCAAAACATTTTTGTTATAGATAGTGGGGAGGAGTTAGAACTTCTGTAGGTTTCTATTGCCATCTATGAACCCAATTTTAAAGCACTTTGAATCAAAGCATATAGCGCCAGCACATCATGAATCTTCGAGAAAACATCCAAACCTTTTATAAAAGTGATCACAACAGCAGTAAAAACTGAAAAAGATTTAAGGCTTTAATGTGCAATAAATCAGCACATTAGTTCAATAAGCTATGGTGGGTAGAATGTAATTAAAATACATAGCCATGTGCAAAGGAAACCTTTATTTTCACACCACAGTCCTAAGCCAGTGTAACTATTGCTTTGTTTATACTCAGAAGTCTGCTGTTTGACAGTGTCTTAATTGTTTAGTCATGATTTATAGATAACTCAGTTTATGTAAGGGATATAAATATTGGCTTGATCATCTTTGGATTACAATTTTATGGTCAACATTGCCTACATGCGCGACTGAAGACTGTCTTATTTAATGAAGAGTTCTTTAGTACAGCAGCTGAAATGTAATTTAGTTAGCTGAAGTTAGACCATTACAAAATAAATTAAATTATTTTTGGTTGCCACAGGTTACTGTACTGAAGAATCTACATTTAAAGTGTTACTAATCCCAGTAAAATAGTTAATCTGCCCCCCAGCAGCGCCCACAGCTTATAAGTTTTCTTTTTCCATTAAAATACTGCCACTATATATCTTTTTTTGGCTGATCTGTATACCACGGTCACATGATAAACTGCAGGGTCTGCCTGAGTGTTCAGGTAGATTTCCACTATAGCCTGTGTGCTCATGAGGCGGAGCATCCATCAATCAAGATGTGACATCCCACCCACTTTCTTTTTTTTTTTTTTTTTTAGTTACTGGGCATAGAGGGAGGGAGGGACTGGGCTGTCATTTAGGATTTGTAAACACACCCAAATGTGTGATGTTAATATCACGTGACCTGAAAAGCTCAGCTCAACAAGAAACTGTTCTCGCCAGCAATAGACCAAACTGAGCATGTGCAGCTTTACTACTCTCATTGCGCAAAGAGAGACCCTGCAGGAGGGGATATGTGCATAGAGGATCAAAGCCTTTTTACACTTTACAGAGGATTAAACTCTTAAGTTCCACAGTGAGTATAACACGCATGCTATTCTGCATATACAGACAGATTTCACTGTTGTGGGCTTAGTAACACTTTAAATATATTAACTCTTTATTGTATAAAGCTATCTGCCATTAAATGAATATTTCATTTATAAGTAATCCATATAACACTTTTTCACCTTTTGTTCACACATTTGTTCACATTATATGAATTTCAGAAACAGGACCAATCATCAAGCCAGGCTGGACTGCTAGAGGCTGAAAAGAGAGTAAGTGATCAATGGTTTTCCATCCTAACTACTGGTTTAGAGGCAAACTAATAGAGCTCATTTTTTTTCTTTTACAGGAGAAGAGGGTTTTGGAACGCAAGATGACAGATATGGAAGATGATCTTAAGGTAACAATTTAAAATAAAATGCATTGAATTACCTGTAAATCCAGATCTTGAAGTACAGTAAAGGACACAGGCTGGATATTTATAGATGATGGGCGTTTGGGCACCGGCAAACCTTTTGGACACTTCCCATTGAGCGTACGCCTAAAACCCTACCCCACTTCTGGAGAACTGAGGGATTTTTTTTTTTTTTTTTTAGCAAGCCATGCAGACTAACACAGGAACAGAGGTGTCCTGTACTGTACCCCAAGATATGGAACTTACAGGTAAGTCAAGAGTCCTTTTACCTTAATCGTACAGTACAGGACATATATTTATATATGTCGAGCCTGGGATGTCCCCAGACAAAGCATCAAAAGGGTGGCCAACAGTAAGGCAAACACAAAAATGTACTAGTGAAGCAACAAAACAGGAAAGGGTCAAAGACCCAACTCTGAGGGCTGCAGAAGAACCTTGTGCCCATAAGCTGCGTAAGCAGTGGCCTAAACATCAACCTGTTTGAACTTGGAAAATGTATTAACTGAATGCCGGGGGGGGGCAGCCTTACAAAACTAAGCAACAGAGCTTTGATCTGGTGGATTGAACATGTAAAGGTATAAGCTATTGCAATGAGTTGTCTTATCTGACAATATTGGACTTAGAAGCAGGGTGTCCTTTTCAAGACCACGTTGGCAAAGGTTTGTTAGAGGCTGCGGCTTTCAGATGGAAGAAAATGATGAAGAAGGAAAAAGCATCCAAGAGGAGCTGGAATATTGAGATAAGTAAATACAAAGGAGCAAAAGAACAAAATATTCAGAGAGCTCACTGGCTCAGATTAGGCTGCTTACAACATGGCTAACCTTGTATGGGTACCCTGCGAGTTACCAGAAAAACATGCACTAAAACAAGAGGCACCAGACCAAATGATAAGAGTCCAAATTAATGTATTGGTGTAAACTAAAAAAAACACATGCAACAATGCATTGGCTTATGTAGTGTGTGTATAATACAGTACATAAACAAATGCAACAGAAACAAAAATAAGAAGCGGTTTGAGTACTTGCAGGCCATCAGCAGAGCGAATGTTTGTTTTTACCTTCGCTTATGTTGTGATAACCTTGCACCTAGTTTCTGCCATTGTCATCGGTGAGGGTATTCTCCTGTGCGGTATTCATGGAGTAGGGTGCAGAAATGCGGTATGAAGGATACACCACTACAAGATATGTTGCTCTATCCTCATGGCAAAAGGTCAGGAGAAAGTGCCCGAATACCTTTTTCATAAGGGCTCTGGGCAGAAGTGGTGGTAATAGTGCGACTTGCGGTGTGATGTAACATCTAGTTATCCACCTGAGACTAAGCTCTGACTGATGGAAATTTTTGCTGCTAAGTTTGAAATATTAAACACTCAATAGGTTTATAAAGTCAAACACATTATTGGCTTTAATTTAAAAAAAGCTAATACACAGAAGACCCTAATAACTATGTTGCAAATAGTGGAGATATTAAGGCTCACACTTGCAGAAAGACCACAGTAACTATCTGATAACAGAACAAACCTCTCTTACCTTTCCACGTTACTGGTCCCTATATGTGTCCAGGGTTCACCCATCATTGTGGTAATACCCCCGGAAAGGTCTTCAGGGTCTGGGAACTACAGAAAGCGACTACGGCCCTGGACCTGTAGATCACACTGAAGTACAGACGAACTACGAACTACACACATTGCACTATGTGCCCTGGTGCGTGTCCAAGTGGGATCCAGCAGGGCCAGATCTAGCCTAATGCGGGGGTGCAGTAAAAAAATGTCGGGGGCAGAATATGGGAGGCCAGCAGGGCAGAGGATAAGGTTAGCAGTTTGTAAGGCAATGTATGGGGTCAGCAGGGCGGAGGATGGGGGTCAGTAGTAGGTAACGCAGAGTTCAAAGGTAAGTAGAAGATGAGGCACAGTTCAGGGGTCATTAGTGAGTGACAGAGGACAGACTTTGTCTAAAAGTGGTAGGAGCTTAACCACTTCAATACAGGACGTTTATACCCCCTTCCTGCCCAGACCAATTTTCAGCTTTCAGCGCTTTCACACTTTGAATGACAATTACTCTCTCATGCTACACTGTACCCAAACAAAATTTTTATCATTTTTTTCACACATATAGAGCTTTCTTTTGGTGGTATTTAAGAATTCTGTTTTTTTTTTTTTTGTTTGTTTTTTGACATAAGTGAAAAAAGTGCGAAAATTTTGAAAAAAACACCTTTTTTTTAGTTTTTGTGATAAAATTTTGCAAATAAGTAATTTTTGGTCATACATTTGGGCCAAAACCTATACTGCTACCTATCTTTGGTAAAAATAACCCAAATAAGTATATATTATGTGGTCTGTGTACAAGCTATGGTGCCAATCATTGAAAATTGATCACACCTGATGCATTGATGGCCTATCTCATTTCTTGAGGCCCTGAAATGTCAGGAATGTACAAATACCCCCAAAATTACCCCCTTTTGAAAAGTAGACATTCCAAGGTATTTAGTAAGGGGCATGGCAAGTTTTTTGAAGTTGTACTTTTTTTCCCACAATTCTTAGGAAAATTAAAGTATTATTATTTTTTTTTTGCACAAAATTGTCATAACAAATTATTTCTCACACACAGCATATGCATACTTCCAATTACACCCCAAAATACATTCTGCTACTCGCCCTCGAGTATGGCGATACCACATGTGTGAGACTTTTTCACAGCCTGGCCACATAGAGAGGTCCAACATGCAGGGAGCACCGTCATGCATTCTAGGAGCAGAATTTTCACATCTAATTTCCTAACCACCTATTACACTTTTGAAGGCCCTGGAGCACCAGGACAATGTAATTACCCACTAAATGACCCCATTTTGGAAAGCAAACACCCCAACGTATAATCCTATGAGGCATTATGAGTCTTTTGAATGGTTCATTTTTTTCCGCAAGTCTTCGAAAAACGTGGAAAGAAAATAAACACTTTTATTTTTACACAAAGTGGTCAATTTATAAGATATTTCTAACACAGAGCATGTACATAGCAAAAATTAACCCACAAAATATATTCTGCTAATTGTCCCGGGTATGGCGATACCACATGTGTGAGACTTTTTCACACCCTGGCCACATAGAGAGGTCCAACATGCAGGGAACACCGTCAGGCATTCTAGGAGCATAAATTACACATAAAATGTCATTCATACCTATCACACTTTTGAAGGCCCTGGAGCACCAGGACAGTGGAATTACCCCTAAAATGACCCCATTTTGAAAAGCAAACACCCGAGGTATATTCTATGGGGCATGGGCTGCAGATGGGTACTCTGATGGGTTGCAGATAGGTACTCAGGTATTCTGATGGGCTGCAGATAGGTACTTAGGTACATTGATGGGTTGGTGACAGGTACTTGGGTACTCTGATGGGCTGCAGATAGGTACTCGGTTACTCAGATGGGTTGGTGACAGGTACTTGGGTACTCTGATGGGCAGGTGACAGGTACTTGGGTACTCTGATGGGCAGGTGACAGGTACTTGGGTACTCTGATGGGCAGGTGACAGGTACTCGGGTACTCTGATGGGCTGGTGACAGGTACTCGGGTACTCTGATGGGCTGGTGACAGGTACTCGGGTACTCTGAT
>BLSH010531583.1:187020-197022 GCA_018402905.1 Glandirana rugosa
AGTGGACGGGTAGTCTCATGGGCTCATGGACAGTGGACGGGTAGTCTCATCTGATGGGCAGGTGACAGGTACTCGGGTACTCTGATGGGCAGGTGACGGGTACTCGGGTACTCTGATGGGCAGGTGACGGGTACTCTGATGGGCTGGTGACAGGTACTCGGGTACTCTGATGGGCTGGTGACAGGTTCTCAGACGGGGTGGTGACAGGTACTCGGGTACTCTGATGGGCAGGTGACAGGTACTCCGGTACATCTCCAAACTATTCCCACAATATCGGGAGCATGAAATTGTCTAAAATGTCTTTGTATTCTGATGCCTTAAGAGTTCCCTTCCAACTAGGCAAAGTCCCAGATACTCCCACTTGATATTGGTGCCCCCATGACGATGCAGTTTCCCTTCCTTTAGTCCTGGCCAGCGAGATTAAATACCTTGGCATTCGGATTTCCTGCCCCCCCCCCCCCCCCATTAGTATACGTGCAGCTTAACCTAGAACCATTATATCCCCTCCTAAAGTCCAAAAATGTGGTCATGCCTCCCCCTCGGAATTATGGGTCGTATCAACCTGGTAAAAATTATCCTCCTCCCCAAACTGCTATACATTTTCTAGCATGCTCCCTTCAACCTCCCAGCACATATGTTTAAGTCCATGGAATCCATTTTAAACACTTATCTGGGGTTCCTCCCGTCACAAACTCTCATGGCAGGCCCTAAAGTGCCCCATTAGTCACAGGGGTACTGCACTGCCAGACCTCGCCCTGTATTATCTAGCTGCTCAGCTCTCTTTTTTAATCGGTAGGACAAACTTGTATACATAGCACACGCATGCTCACCAGCTTCCCTCCTAGTTGCCCACCCATTCCAACTCCTGCTCCGAGGTACTTGCAAGCTTTCTCACACGTAATAATAAGAGCCATATGCCACTGCAGTGTAAGGTCTGGCAGACGGCTATGCGCATTACCGAGACCCCTGCTTTACATACACACATGCGACCCTGTGGGATAATCCACAACTCCCTGAACTGTTAACTGTCCCCGATTTCAAGCTGTGGATATCTCAGGGTTCTAGATCTTTCCCAGGTCATTGCGGGTGGGTCGGTTAGAACCTTCCAAGCACTGAAGAACAACTATGACATACCTAATCATATGTTCTTCCGCTACCTCCAACTCTGCCATGATCTCAGTTCTCAGTTTTCTGGCTCTATTCCCATTCATGAAACCGCATATATTGTGGACGTGGTTATTGGCCTGGGTTTCAAGAAGCTCATTTCTCGGTTTTATGACCATCTTCTTCTGCCTGTGGCCAATATACAAGCTCAACGACTGAAATCCTGTTGGGAGTCAGACCTAGGAGCTGTGATGGATGAGGATTGGGAGGAGGCGCTGGCGTCTAGAGTGGTGTCCCCTAAGCTTTCCGACCGACTTACTCATCTTTATATCCTTCATCGATCTTATCTAATCCCAACCCGACCTTCCAAATATAGACCAGAATACAGCCTAACCTGCCCCAAGTGTGGTGATCCCAGAGGTACGTTTTATCACTTATTGTGGTCCTGTCCCTCTATCCGGGGATTTTGGTCACAGGTGGTTGGGTTCCTCCATGACCGCATGGGCTCCCCCTTAACTGTATGCCCACGACAGTGTCTGCTAGGTCTCCTTCCTATTTCGGAGGAGGACAAATATACACACATCTTCCTGCATGAAACGGTTCTTGGCCAGGATGCAGATTGTCAATACCTGGATCAAACCGTCACCTCCAACCATTCAGCAATGGATTGGGGCCATTAATGCTGTTCTCCCCTATAAAAAGGCTCTCTACATACACAGGGGCTGTCCTAACAAGTATCACAAAATATGGGATAGATAGCTGGAGGATTCCTCCACTTGCTCTGATGTACAATTATTCGACCCGTGAACCCCTCCCTCTTAACATGTTTTAAATATTTGTGCCCCCCACATCCATACCAAACCGCTCTTTCTTGGACATGCTTAGTTCCGATGGTGAGAGCTAGTTGACATTTTAAATTTACTTGTGGGCCCAAGTGCCCGTATTATCTTTGTTCTCAGGTACTCCTGTCCTATTGACTTTTAATGCAGCACACTTTCCATGTATTTATGTTCTTGATACAGCACTTTGTGCAGTACACGTTTATTTAATTTATTTGTATTCTTGTATGAACATTAATAAAAAATTTGTTCTTAATCAATAAAAAAGTTCCCTTCACTGGAACTAAGGGACCAAGCCCAACCCCTGAAAAACAACCCCACACCATAATCCCCCCTCCACCAAATGATTTGGACCAGTGCACAAAGCAAGGTCCATAAAGACATGGATGAGCGAGATTGGGGGTGGAGGAACTTGACTGGCCTGCACAGAGTCCTGATCTCAACCCAATAGAGCACCTTTGGCATGCATTAGAGCGGAGACTGCGAGCCAGGCCTTCTCGTCCAATATCAGTGCCTGACCTCACAAATGCTGGAAAAATGGTCAAACATTCCCATAGACACACTCCTAAACCTTGTGGACAGCCTTCCCAGTTGAGTTGAAACTGTTATAGCTGCAAAGGGTGGGCCAACTCAATATTGAACCCTACAGACTAAGACTGGGATTCCATTAAAGTTAATGTGCGTGTAAAGGCAGGTGTCACAATACTTTTGACAATATAGTGCAGCTCTCAAATTTTCCACTCACCTATTCACACGCGGGTGGAAAATGAGGGCTGGCGAGCTGGGCTGCCTGGGAGGGAGCTGGGGGGCGAGCATTGATGGCAGGTGGAGGTTAATGGAGAAGAGCCTGGAGGTAGAGAGAGGGCGGCCGATCCATCATAGGGAAGAGAGCGCAGTAGTGGAAGTGGATTCCTTGCTTGATTACAGAGCGGGCATTGCCTGCTGTAATTGTTTACATTGGAATTGCAGTCCGCTCTGCTCACCGTCACACACAGATCCCGCCCTCCTGACCCCATGGCTGTGACAGACGGAACACGTCCTGGCATTGGACTGGCTTTCTGTCTGTCACAGGCGTGGGGTCAGGAGGGCGGGATCTGTGTGACGGTGAACGGAGCGGACTGTAATTCCAATGTAAACATTTACAGTGGGCAATGCCCGCTCTGTAATCAAGCAAGGAATCCACTTCCACTCCGGCGATTTCTTCCCTATGATGGATCTGCCGTACTCACTCTCTTCCTCCACGCTCTCCACAGTGAGGCTGCAAAGATGGACACGGGTGAGTCTACAATGGTGGGCAGTGAGGCTGGAACGATGGATATGGGTGAGGCTGCAATGATGGACACTGGTGAGGCTGCAATGGACACAGGTCACGCCGCAATGATGGGCACAGGTGAGGCTGCATTTGTGGGCACTGGTCACACCGCAATGATGGGCACGGTTGAGTCTGTGTTGGTGTGCACTGGTCACGCCGCGTCAATGGGCACAGGTGAGGCCGCATTGATGGGCACGGGTGAGGCCGCATTGATGGGCACGGGTGAGGCTGTGTTGATGGGCACGGGTTAGGCTGTGTTGATGAGCACATGTGAGGCTGCCTTAATGGGCAGAGGTGAGGCTGCCTTAATGGGCATGGGTTAGGCTGCATTGATGGGCACAGGTGAGGCTGCGTTTATGGGCACAGGTGAATCTGAACTGATGGGCATGGGTGAGGCTGCACTGATAATTGTTTTATGCAGAAAGAAGTTACACTATTATTTAAAAAACTTAGTGTCATTTCATGAGAATTTGAGGGTGGGTATAGGAATGGGATTAGGGATGGGACATGGTAGGGGTTGGATGGGGCAACTGGTGGCGAGTGACCCTTCAGGCCTGGCTAGTAGTTGGCTAATGAGCCCTGATATAGTGAGAGTGTGTGTGTATGTACTCTAAGGGGGTTAGCTCGGCAGCGGGTGTCTGTGTGACCCCCTGGAAGGGTTCACTACAAAATTCAGGCACAGCGAGACAGTAGTTTCAGGTGAAAACAAAAAGGTAGTTCATTCTCACTAGTTACACTGTGAAAAACAGCAAAACAAACAACAAAATAAATCCTAGGCCACTGACTGCACAATAGGTTTCCCTGTCTGTCAGCTGGGTACAGCCTACCACTGTACCTAGCTCCTACCTCTCACTGCAGGACACTCAGCCACACAGACCTTACCGTGTACAGGATGTGTGTAACGCTCCCCAGTCTATGGTCACAGATACTGGTTCCAGGGTGGAGCACTCACCTATGCCTGCTGGGAGTTCTTGTAGAGGAATTAATGAGCCAGCTCCACTCAGCTGGACTCATACCTCTACCGCTGCAAGACTCAGCACTCCCCTTAGTGGTATAAGTCTGTATACACTTTAAATCTAGGGCAAATGTACCTGCCATCCTGCACGCAACCCGGCGTCTTTACCCGCCTGCTGTCAAAGTATGTATGTATGTATGTATGTATGTGTGTGTGTGTGTGGATGTATAATATATAATGACTGGAGAATTTCAAAGTAAATGGGAATTATTTAAGCATAGAAATAGCTCCACAAAGGAGAAAAGATCCATCACCTACAGGAAACTAGAAATAAACTGAGGTCTCAGTAGGGTTATAGGGGTCGGGATTGTAATAGCAATACAAGTAATAGGTATTGTATATTTGACCTAGAATAGAAGTGCACTTGAAAAACCTCCTTTCATGATGTGAGTGCTGCCTATCTGCTGGCCATCCCTTTCCACAACTTCCTGGATTCCCTTTACTTTCAATTCCAAGGACTGCATATCCCATGGGACCTTGCTACCTGCAATGACTCCACCTCCTGAAACTTCTCCTTTCAGCACCTCTGTAGTTCGGAAGGCAGGCTCTACAAATTCTGTAACACATTAGTGCCTATCAACGGGGCATAGTGGATGTGTGCCACAGAATCCTAGGAAGTAAATATGTGGGAATCTTTGCAAGATAAGTTTACAAACTTCAAGTGCACATTAACTGGAGTAGGTTAGGAATAATTGAAACACAATGTGGAAATGAATATATAAATTTTGGATTCTGTTTAGACTGCTGATATTTCAACAAAGTCCCCCCCCCCCCCCATTTTTTCTATTGTAAAAAATAGAAAAAAAATGTACAAAATAATAAAGACTAAGTGCTCATTCACACAGCTTCTCTGGCCCATAGAGTGTGTTTGTACAGCTGTAGCCATCTGTTACTTTATGGGGATGCAGTGGTTGTACAAACACAATATAAAACAAAAGATTCCCGCGCTAAAGATATAAGGGTGAGTAGATATGTTATAGGAAAAAGCTGCCCTCCTGGGTTTTCAATGAAGAAAAATTGTAAATGTATCTTATAATGACAGGAAGATGGCGCTATTTCCTAGAGTATTGATATACACTCAGCTGTGCTGTTAGTATGTAGTGAATAAATAAATTAATAATGCCCCTTAGTCAAAAAGATCAGAAACCCATGTTGGGTGTGTAGAAACCATAAAATATATACAGGCTAAGATATATATATACATATTCCTTATATATATTTTTTATATATAGATCAAAAATATAATAAAATATAAAATTATAAATAATAAACTTTCGTGCTGCTAATATTTCAATTGTGCAAAAATCGTGATTATTACCAGGTTAAAATATGTTCATTGAATACAATAAACCATGTGCAAAGATAGATACATATAAAGGTGATATGACCAACAAAATTCCAGTAATTGTTCTTTTCTTAGTGTTTATGGGCTACGCCTGATTATATGTCCGTATATAATAGAAAAATGTGATATGGGAATTCCTACTACAGTGACAGTCTATATTAAATCTGAGAATCCTTGCTGAAAAATCCTTTAGCTGAAACAATTGTGATTCTTGCTGTTAGTGCATAAATCCTTAAAGTGATCCGGTGACTTCTATTCGACAAATTTGTGACTCCAAATCCGTGCTCCCCACATGTGTCCCCACTCACCAGAGAGAAGTACCCCTGCAGGGGTGGCCCGCTTGTGCTGTATCTTTACCCCGGTCAGCTCGGGTCTTGGACAGCCTGGGCGTCCCGGTTGCTCCTATCCTCGGCTTTGGTATGCCAATCCTCCGGTGTTCAGGGGTGTGAGTGAAAAATAAAAATCCCAAATAGTGTAATGCTGTAAAAATTTGTATTTATTAAACTTATTCCAGTTAAAATAAAGGAAAAAGATCTTATTCCGGGAGGTACAATAATTGCACTCCTGAACAATAAAATAAGATAGCTAAAACAATATATGGCAGCGCGGCTGCCGTGTTGAGGAAGGGACGTCTCCCTTCCTCTTCCTGTGGCTTGCGTTCCAACGAGAGTGCTGCGAGTGAATTAAGATATATACTTCCACCAAAAGAATGGCCGCCCGGACTCGTAAGACTTAAGTGATGCATTAATTAGCCGCCGGTCCGCCCACTGGGGTGCACATAAATACCGAGTGGAGTACCAAGATGGCCACCGCTTCCGACGATGTCCAATGATGAAACGCGTTAGGCGGGGCCAACACTATGCACAAGCGCTCTGACGTCATTTCCGAAATTTTCTGGCTAACGTTTTCTCTCACTTTTTGCTTAAAGGATGCAAGAGAGAGAAGTGTAGGAGTAATACCACTCTAATGGTAAAAAGGATAATAGGCAACTCACATAGCAAGTGTATAGAGTGCAAGTGTATATAGAATAAAAGGCATATCAGAATGAAGACATCCTGTAAGCGGTCATCAGTGTCCATCAGGCAAGGCGCTGGCTCACGCCATAGGATCTGTCCACTCGTTACCCACTCAACACTTTTTGCTTAAAAACATACTGACATTATGAAGATTCACCCTGTGTTTCATGTATCCTTGCTTAAACCACTTCATGAAAACCCTTTCTCCAGGAGAATTCTCCCACCCCTTCCACCTGTTGAGGTGAAAGGTGAAGAAAGAATTTGTGGCTAACAATTCTTGATTCCAGGATCTTTATGAACACATTACAGTATCTGCTTCAATGGGAATGTTATAGGTCAGAAGAAAATTCTTGGGAACCTGAGAAGAACATTGGTGGAATTCTCTTGTCTATCTGGGTGCACAAGAGGTTTCCTCACAAACCTTGCCCTAAGATGTTGAGGGAACTTCCTGGGAGGAGAAGAGTACTGTCACAATCCGGATCTGAACCCAGGACCTCTGCTGCATCTAGCAGTAACTCTTCTTGCTGAGCAACCTGAGATGCTAGGCCGCTTCCTGCCTGATCTCTTTGACAAACCGGTGAACCTTAAACTCCTTGCTACTCCTATGCCCTTGCACTTCCTGTTTGCTATATTATTGTGCTCTTCTCCAAAAATATCTTGCTTCTTATGCTCCTGCTGCCTTCAGCATCTTCATTAACATTTGTTACCGACTTTTAGTTGTTCCTCCACTAAACTTCCACTTGATCCCAACCTACAACCACTTGTTACCAACCTTTGGCTTGTTTACCGACCTAAGCTTCTGCTTGATCCCTACTTGCTACAGCACCCAGTTTGCTTACCTCCTAGTGGGGCAATTTTGAGGACCGTGACCTGGCTCTAGTATGCAGCAAAACCCATCTCAACCAACAGGAGCTCTGGTAAAGTCCAGTTAGTGCTTAGACCCTGCTCCTCGGGTAAGACCACATCTCCCACCAGGGTAATCTGCTTGTGTATTCATCCTGATGGTTTCTGTGTGAGCCTTTCTACTGCTATAGCCACTGGCCTCCGAGCCTGACCCCTGATAGTAATAAGAGGCATTCACAGAAGTAGTAGAGTAAGCCTTGACAGAAAAGGGGGGCAACTGATCCTTGGGATCATAAGCTGAAATGATGATCTGTCTGAGCCACAGAGACATGATGGAACAAGAAGCTGGTTCCTCTTTGAACCACACTTTTTTTAATAGAAGCAATGGTTACAAGTTAGACATGCACAGCTCCAACTACATCCAGACAATGAAGGCAAATCTCATTCTGACATACTTGGGCTAGATAGAAGAAAGGAGGCTCTAAGCTTAAATATCAACTTGTATTTGTTTCTAACCAGAAAGGGTTCTTTACAGGACACAGCCACCAGCTCCGACACATTCCTCCAAGAGATAACAAGGAGTGCAACCTTGTGAATTAGAGTGGAAAGGGTACAATAAGAACCAAATTCAAGTCAAACAAAGTGACAAGTGAATACTTAGGGGTTGCCATATGTAAGATACCTGTGGTCTTATTGAAAGAACAGAAGGCTAGTTGTGTTTCAAATAATTGCTAGGATTTGTTACTTGATATTCCACAGGGCCAAATTCTGATCCATTCATCCCACAGAATATTTCCTGGGATGGAGGTTTTTCATTCCTCACACCAAATGAAATATGCATTACATCATAGACTAGTTTTTAGTATCATGAAAATTGCTGATTTGTAAAAGGTCCCTGTTCCTCTAGGATCTGGGCTTCAACAGCCATGCTGTTAAAGCCAGCAACTGTTAATCAGTGCAGTAAACTGATTGATTTTGACTGAGGAGCCCACTGAGTCTGCCAGGAGTCTGATAAGGTCAGAGTACCAAATCTACCTGGACTAATTCTTCAGAGCGATGCAGATCACTGGAATGCCATCATCTTCATCCTGCAGAGCAGATAATGCAGGGGAGGAAATTCATTTTAGGAGAGGAAAACTTTAGATCGGCTTGCACTGATCCCATGGAGCTACTTTCGTAAAAGCATCCCTAGAACTGAAACCTGTCCAGTTTGTTGTTGAACCCGGCAAACGGGCAGCCTGGCACCCCCACCTGTTACACAGATCCTTGAATACCTTCAGGTAAAGGGACCATTTCACTGGGTCTAGATGCTATGGGCAGAGATAGTCTGCCTGACAAATGTCCATACTTGGGATGTAAGTGTTGGACAAGGATGTAATGAAGTTCTGTCCAGGAAAGATTTCTACTTCTCTTGTCACAGCAAGGTTTCAGGTTCCTCCCTAATGGTTGATGTATGCCACCTGTCATGGTATTTTCTGTTCGAATTCTATTTAGATGACTCTTCAGTTGAGGCTAGAGTTAAAGAGACAACCAAAGTGCCCGGAACTCCAGAATGTTGATCAGGAGACAGGATACCTTCAGTGTCCAAGTCCCTTGAACCAACAAGCTGTTTAGGAATGTGACACCTTCCATGCGGAATAATGTAGAGTGAATTAAGACATTCAGGGCCTCGAGATCCAAGATGCGGTTTTTGGTTTTGGAACAGTGAAAAGGATGAAATAAAGTCCCTGAAACATTTCTGCTAAATGAACTAGGGCCATGACCCTCTGTGCCAAGATGCATGAAAGTTGGAAGAAATGCCATGCTTAGCCATTGCGTTTTGATAATCTTCTTATGTCCATCTGAGACCAGAGGCGGCTCTTTAATTAGGCAAATTAGGCGGTCGTCTTAGGCCTCGCACTTACAAGGGCCTTGCGGCCGCCTAATTTGTCTAATTAAAGATCCGCCTCCGATAATCATCACAGATCCCCTGCCATCAGCTTAGCACAGACAGTTTATTGATATCAGGGAAGCAGGCTGCGAGTGGGAAGGGAACAATGTGATCGGAGCGAAGCTCACTGAGCGCTCCGGATCACAGGCAGAAAGAGACGCTCAGCTGATCTCATCAGAGCGAGCAATGAGTGCTGACCCCTCCCCCTACAGCCCGCACAGCCAGTCAGGGGACAGCTGCAGCTGCTTTCTCCTCCCCCCATCCTCTCCTCCTGTGTCTGCCCCGCCCACACTCCCCAACATGCAGACTTCTGTAAGAGAAGGGGATGTGGGCGGGAAGATTCAAGAGTACAGCCCAGCACATGGGAAGAAAGATGGAGTCTCATCCATCCATCCAATCCCTCCTGCCTTTCAGTGAGTACTCTGATGTGGGGGTGCCTCTCTCCCCCTCTCCCCCCCTCTCTCCCCCCTCTCTCTCCCCCTCTCTTTCTCTCCCCTCCCTCCCTCTCTCTCTCACCCCCCTCTCTCTCTCCCTCTCTCTCCCCCTCTCTCTCTCCCCCTCTCTCTCTCTCCCCTCTCTCTCTATCTCCCCTCCCTCC
>BLSH010531583.1:197032-219300 GCA_018402905.1 Glandirana rugosa
AGGGTCCTTTATCAGACACCCTACTTACCTAGTCTTAAACCGGGACACCTTATAGTTCATTGTTTAGGATCGTTAATAAACTTTGTGTTGATCGGAAGACAAGAAAGTTATTCTGGTGTCCACAGAATGTATACCGTTGGGGATTCATAAGTGAACAGTGAAACAAACTGAACTTAAACCAAGAATAACATGGGAAAGGTGAGACTAAGTGTTCCAACGTGAGGAACAATAGAGAACCTCCGTACACAGCCTCGACTACTGACACAGGACATTTCTTGGGAAAGACCAATCTTTGTTTATGTTCAACTATAAATTGATCTGTCTGAGCCACAGAGACATGATGGAACAAGAAGCTGGTTCCTCTTTGAACCACACTTTTTTTAATAGAAGCAATGGTTACAAGTTAGACATGCACAGCTCCAACTATATCCAGACAATGAAGGCAAATCTCATTCTGACATACTTGGGCTAGATAGAAGGAAGGAGGCTCGAAGCTTAAATATCAACTTGTATTTGTTTCTAACCAGAAAGGGTTCTTTACAGGACACAGTCATCAGCTCCGACACATGCCTCCAAGAGATAACAAGGAGTGCAACCTTGTGAATCAGAGTGGAAAGGGTACAATAAGAACCAAATTCAAGTCAAACAAAGTGACAAGTGAATACTTAGGGGTTGCCATATGTAAGACACCTGTGGTCTTATTGAAAGAACAGAAGGCTAGTTGTGTTTCAAATAATTGCTAGGATTTGTTACTTGATATTCCACAGGGCCAAATTCTGATCCATTCATCCCACAGACTATTTCCTGGGATGGAGGTTTTTCATTCCTCACACCAAATGAAATATGCATTACATCATATACTAGTTTTTAGTATCATGAAAATTGCTGATTTGTAAAAGGTCCCTTTTCCTCTAGGATCTGGGCTTCAACAGCCATGCTGTTAAAGCCAGCAACTGTGAATCAGTGCAGTAAACTGATAGATTTTGATGAGGAGCCCACTGAGTCTGCCAGGAGTCTGATAAGGTCAGAGTACCAAATCTACCTGGACTAATTCTTCAGAGCGATGCAGATCACTGGAATGCCATCATCTTCATCCTGCAGAGCAGATAATGCAGGGGAGGAAATTCATTTTAGGAGAGGAAAACTTTAGATCTGCTTGCACTGATCCCATGGAGCTACCAGAGCATCCACTACTTTCGTAAAAGCATCCCTGGAACTGAAACCTGTCCAGTTTGTTGTTGAAACAGGCAGCCTGGCACCCCCACCTGTTGCACAGATCCTTGAATACCTTCAGGTAAAGGGACCATTTCACTGGGTCTAGATGCTATGGGCAGAGATAGTCTGCGTGACAAATGTCCATACTTGGGATGTAAGTGTTGGACAAGGATGTAATGAAGTTCTGTCCAGGAAAGATTTCTACTCTTGTCACAGCAAGGTTTCAGGTTCCTCCCTAATGGTTGATGTATGCCACCTGTCATGGTATTTTCTGTTCGAATTCTATTTAGATGACTCTTCAGTTGAGGCTAGAGTTAAAGAGACAACCAAAGTGCCCGAAACTCCAGAATGTTGATCAGGAGACAGGATACCTTCAGTGTCCAAGTCCCTTGAACCAACAAGCTGTTTAGGAATGTGACACCTTCCATGTGGAATAATGTAGAGTGAATTAAGACATTCAGGGCCTCGAGATCCAAGATGCGGTTTTTGGTTTTGGAACAGTGAAAAGGATGAAATAAAATCCCTGAAACATTTCTGCTGAATGAACTAGGGCCATAACCCTCTGTGCCAAGATGCATGAAAGTTGGAAGAAATGCCATGCTTCGCCATTGTGCTTTGATAATCTTCTTATGTCCATCTGAGACCTCTAAGCCCACTGCTCCCCCGAAAGCCATCTTTTCTTCCTTCTCTTTTTCTACCTTTCCTGGGCTCTTTCCCTTGTTTCTTGCTCATCAACTTTTTTTCTTCTTTACCTTTTTGTTTCTCCATTTAACTAGAGTGTAAACCTATTAGGCCTTTAGATCATGGCTTGGTTATGTCATTACTGAGTTTTCAGCTCTTTCCTGTTTATTTTTTTCTCTGCTCAAATCGTGGAATTGCAATTTCATTGGCCTGAGATTTCAGCGAACTATAGACTTAACTCTCTGATCAGAGTGTAGTTTTGCTTTTTGTGATGTTGTGAAGTTCTAGAGTTACACATTCTTTTTGTTGTATAAAAATACGGCAGTGTTATGACTGCAATTCCCATATATTCTGTTTGCATACTGTTTGCTTTTTAAATGTTATCCCATTGGCTCTGTTGTGTATGTTATGAAGACAATAAACCCTTATGTAAAAGGAAGTTGGAAGAAATGCACTGAGGAGGGGGCTGGGAACAGGCCAGGAGACTCCCCCCCCCCCCCCCTTCCCCCTGACTTGTCTAGAGGTCTGGGGGATTTAGAAGTCCAGGATTTGCAGTAAAATGGGGCTCCTGACTTGAGTTTGGCTACTTAGGACTGCAGTCTACTATGAAAAGCATACTTGGGTGTGAGTAGAAGGAAAAACTTTCATCCCAGGAAATAATCTAGATTAAAACAGAGGGGCTCCAGGGGAAAATTGTAATGGCTGATCTAGATTATTTTTTTGGGAAATAGACTACAATAGAAGTGTGTTGAGCACATTCACATGTATTGTACATACAGTACAAAAGCGTGAATGTGTAAATGTCTATTCTTTATAGAGGATAAAATATTGCTTTTTGGTCCTGGCCAATTTTAACTACTGTCCAATATCTGTGGCAGGTTTTAAAATTTACATACAAGGTTGAAAGTGATGTAACCAAGGGATATTGTTGCGCCCTCAAAAGAAATGTATGCAAAGTGTCAGAAGCATGATACAATTTTATTTTGGACTGGAAAACCCCTTCGTTGCTGTGGGGCAGCACAGACCGACTGAGAGAATTCTACCCTCAGACACTTTATGACTTAGACCAAGTATATACTTATGTGACCTAAAAACCTTTGTGCAATAATTCTTTACTACTGTGCTCTATTATGCCACCTGATTTTTATACTTCTGTTTCAGGTTCTCACAGACTTAAAATCTGATAACCAGCGTCTGAAGGATGAAAATGGAGCCTTGATTCGAGTAATAAGCAAACTTTCCAAGTGACCTTGTATATTACTTAGTGAAAAAGATAAATAACTTAATTCATGTAATGCATCCATTCTGTAAATTCTATGCACATCATTGGAGATGCCACTTCCAAGAAAACTCTTCATATTTTGGATGCATATTGTGTATATTTTGGGAAAAAATAGATTTATTAAGACAAGCAAATTTATGAAATATTCACTGCCTTAAATGTTCAAGTGGGTGACTTAATACACTGAATTCATAAGTCTGTATATAAGTATACATTAATGCAAACTAACAGCTCACAATGCTGTAAGGTTGTAAAAAAATAATGCACCAGAGGAATGTAAAAATCTCACAGCCAACTAAGTCATCTGTTACTAAACTGACGTCAAAAAATTACAACCTCAGCACTGTAGGCTACTACATTTTTAAATTATAATCATACAGCCGCTCTTACAATCACGCTTAAAGCCATCCCCGCAGGACTGGCCGAATTTCGATCTCTGTACGGGTAGGCTGGTTGTACACAAGTCGATCAATAGATTGACTTGTGTACAATCAGCCTGTCAGATTTTTTTTCTGATCAATGCTGCAGGTTATAGCTGGCAATACTATATTCACCTTCTCTCCAGCACTGCAATGGCCACAGGCTGCTGAAATCTTTAGCCTAGTGGCTTCCAGGTATCAATCCCATGCCACTTCTTTTGGCTGGGCTGCAATGGCATCACTCTTGCACATGCACAAGAGCCCAGTCATCTCTGCATTACTACATTGCTAAGATTCTTACACTGAGCTGCGTGCACAGACAGGCAGGTAAGTAACTTCAACGCAGAAGACATAGCTTGTCTCTTCTGCACTAAAAATCCTGCCTGTTCACTTTTTTTTCGTGTAGGTAAGGTTCCACTTCAATGCAGAGCATTATGGTAAAAACATTTTGACTTTAGAACTACTTTTAATACAAGGGAAGATGTTAATGGATGTGCAAATAAATATATACATAGATTAAGACAATTTATTACTTTGGGTTTTGTACTTGTGACCCATTTGATCCTAAAATGTTTATGCCACTTTTATAAAGTTTTGCATTTTGTTTTGCTCTTCCACAAATTGGGATGGGGTTCCCAGCAGATACTGCCCATGGTATATGCTTGCTACGAGCTGGTTTCCATTTTCTTTTCAGAAAACAAATTTGGTCAGTACTGTTGCAATGCTCTTCACTAATGCACTTTAAACTACATTTAAAATTAGAAAAATATATTTATTTAAATATAAATCTTTTTTTAAGCTTATTAACTTTGGCACAGCATTTTTGGAGTGGTAACTGTCAAATATAAATGGCAAGCACTGAACTGTGGCACGCTAACAGAATTTTGCAACTGCTAGCCCTCTAAGACCCCAGGCTTCACTTAGTTTTGATTAAATTAAACATTGAGTCTCATTTTGCAAAGTATCAACTGCCTAATATTGCACCAGCTACTTTCAAGCGGAATAAAACCTCATCGATGTGGTTTCCCAGAACATACATAGATGCTTTGAGCACTACCTGGTTACATAAAAACAAATCCCCACTTGTGTACTAGTGATAAATACCTTTCCAATAAGCAAGTACAGGCAGTCCCTGAATTACGAGCGGATTATGGACTGTAGATTCGTTCTTAAATCAAATTTGTTTGTAAGTGGGAACTGTACATTTCTAAGTGTAACTTCAACCTGCGCAGTGATGTGGGATGTTCCCGGGCACTGCTATGTGTGCAGTTGTGCTATATGGGGCTCTCGTGGCTATGCTATGCAGCACTGTGGGATGTGTCTGACGCTGGCCGGCCGTATCCAGGACCAGTGTGGAGTGCAAGCGGCCAGCAGTGATGTCACACCACCCCCGTTCGTAAGTAGGAGTCATTCGTAACTCGGATGTTCGTAAGTCGGGGACTGCCTGTAACCACTTCTGGACTAAGCCTACTTTGACACTTGTTGATTAAGTTGACTTGAAGAAGTTCAAATCAGTATTTTTTTGCTAGAAAATCACTTGGAACCCCCAAACGTTATATATATATATTTTTTTTTTAGCAAAGACTCTGGAGAATAAAATGACAGTAATTGCAATATACTATGTCACACGGAATTCGCTCAGCGGTCTTTCAAACTCAATTTTTTGGGAAAAAAATATACTTCACTGAATTAAAAGAAAAAAGTAAACATTAAAGTTTGCCCAATGTTTTTGTATACTGTGAAAAATTATGTTACACCGAGTAAATAGATACCTAACATGTTACGGTTTAAAATTGCGCACACTCGTGGAATGGCAACAAACTACGATACTTAATCTCCACAGACGACATTTTAAAAATATTTACCAGTTTAGAGTTACCGAGAAGACCTTTTGCTAGAATTGTTGCTCTTGCTCTGACAATCGCGTTGATATCTCACATGTGTGATTTGAACACAGTTTACATTTTCGAACGCAATTTGCGTATGCGTTTTCTTTGGTGCACGAGTATGCGGGAACTGGGGCCCTTTAAAATTATTTTTTTTACTTATTTTTTTTAGATTTTTTACACCGTGGGATGGGAGACCCAGAGCGGTGAGAGGGGGGCGTCCCCTCCTGCTCCTTGTGATAACGGCCGAGCAGCTCCTGAGCCAGGGCTTCACTCCGGTACAACCACTTCCTCAAAATGACATACAGGTATGTTGTTTCGCTGGAAGTGGTTAAACCAATTTTGTAATAAACCATTGCAGAAAAAGAAATATGTGAAATAAAGAATGGATAAATACACAAATAAACATGTGTCGTTCATAAATTAATCCATATTCTTGTATCTTCATACATGCAGAATGTGGTGATCAATCCTGCAATTTTTAAAGTGCCTATTGGATTAATCCTCACATTCTGCATGTATGAAGTTACAAAGATATGGACTAATTTATGAATGACACATGTTTGTTTATGTATTTATCTATTTATTTCACATAATTAGTTTTTTCAATTGTTTACTGCAAAATTGGCTTAATTGCTTTTTGCAAAAGTGTTTAACACAAGTACACAAGTGGGGATTTGTTTTTATGTAACCAGTAGCGCTCAAAGCACCTAATGTATGTCATTTTACAGGTACACTACCTTAATAGAGCAGCAGCCGAGGATTTGGTTAATTCATACAAGTTCACATCCTAAGCGCGGGAATATATAATTAGCTCTGTTGTCCAGAACAGTTACAGGGCATACCATGAATAATTGCCAACAGTTATTTGTGCTCTCAACGGAACTGTCAAGCCATCAAATGGCTGGCGTCATAACCGATAACATATGCAGCAGCGTAACCACTACAGGCCAAGCAGAAGCCAAGATGGCACCTTCCTTGGCTGCAAAAGATAGGAGGTTTTAGTTCTGTATTTTTCAGATGTCATGTTACTGGACAGATTTTAAACTAGTCTAGTGCACAGCCAACCACTGGACAGTAGTACCCCAATTAGAAAAAAAAAAAAAACAAACAACAAAAAGTGTTGGCTACCTCCTCCTCCTCCTCCTCCACCACAGCCACTTCCACCTACACTGCCACGGTCACAGCCTAGTCAACCTCTAGGCTCCTACTCCACATCCACCCCTTCCCATTTTTATTTTTTTTATTTGATTTTAAGTTATTTTCCCTAACCCCATTTTTTTGTAGGGCACTTGTCCTACTCTTACCCCCATTTTACTTCCTTTTGCAGCCCTCTAGCACTTGCCAGGACTTCTTTACAGCCATTTTTGTGCCGAAAAGTTTGGGTCCCCATTGACTTCAGTGGGATTTGGGGTCCGGGGTAAAGTTCGGGTCAAGTTCGGTACCGAACCCAAACTTTTTCGCGAAGTTCGGCCGGACCCGCCGAACCCGAACATCCAGGTGTCCGCTCAACTCTACTTATAGCCCATTGTTGATGGGCTTTGATAAGCAAGCCTTTGACATTAGTTTGAGCTACTTCTAAGATCGTTTAGAATTCTGTCTACCTTTGCATTTAGACTGACTTCCTATATAAGTCTGTCTGAATAATTCACTCAATACGTGTCCAGCACCTTGCACTACACAGTTGGCATGCTTGAAAATGGATTATATAATTAGACTAATGTGCCGAGCTTAAGCCCTCATTTACACGTGCCTCTTATATGGGAGAATTTGATCTGAAAAATATAAACCATTTTTTACCTCCCAGATCAATTTCTCCTGTGTTTAAATGTATGTTTAAGCAAGTTCATGGTATCTAGTCTGCCTCCAGATGCACAGATCTGTTTTTATTTTTCTTTCTAAACCTAGTTACACTGAAAGCACCCGAATGCAAGCAAAGACACATTGTGCATTATACCTTTTAAAATCATTACATGCATTTATATATGTCCTATAAATGCATACAACTGTACAGGGGTTGGACAAAATTATGGAAACAAGTATGGTAAAAGAGCAATCTTTACCTAATATGGTGTTGGACAGTGTTTGGCATCCAAGACAGCCTGAATTCTCCTGGGAAGGCTTGGGTGGGGGATAATGGAATGTGATACCACTCTTCATACAAAAATCTGGGTCACAATCCTGCGTAATGTCCTTTCATCTCTTTTGGTCAGTTGACCATGTCGACCGCGCTTATGATTATCAGATGTTTTCCCAGAAACTGTATATGCCGTCATAACCTTTTGATACCGTACCTCGTGACACTGCAAAAAATTGACAACTTCAATCACAGAGACACCAGCTAAGCAGGCACTAACAATTTGCCCTTTATGTAAAGCTCGGACATGACACTATATTACTAGCAGTGCACACAGTGAATGACAAAAGTGAGGCTTCCCACCTATTAGCTAGGTGTCTTATCACACAGCGGAAGCACAAAAATGTTGCATCACTTCTAACGCGAAACATGATGTCACTTTCACACCTGCAAATCATGTAGTGTTTCCATATTTTTGTCCAACCCCTGTATATAACTGTGTGCATGAGGCCTTAACCCCTCCAGGTCCGCGCTATTGCCGAAATACGGCTCCAGCGCGGACCTGAAATGCCGGGAGGACGTCCATGGACGTCCTCCCACTGCGCATGCTCCCGCGCGCCCCCTGGAGGCGTGCCCGCGGGTCGGGCGGACTCGATGTCCGCCCGAGACCCGCGATCACTTCCAGGAGCCTCAGAACGGGGAACCGCCGTTGTAAACACGGCGGTTCCCCGTTCTTTCACAGGGGACATGACAGATCTACTGATCCCTGTCACTGGGATCAGTTAGATCTGTCATGTCCCGACCAGCCATGCCCCCCCACAGTTAGAACACACCCAGGGAACATATTTAACCCCTACACTGCCCCCCCAGGTTAACCCCTTCACTGCCAATGACATTTATACAGTAATCAGTGGACATTTAAATTTCTGATCGCTGAATAAATGTCATTGGTCCCAAAAAAGTGTCAAAATGTTCCGACATGTCCCCCCCAATATCGCATTACCGCTAAAAATCGCAGATCGCCGCCATTACTAGTAAAAAAAAAAAAAATAATAAAAACGCCATAAATCAATTCCCAGTTTGTAGACGCGATAACTTTTGCGCAAACCAATCAATATACGCCGATTGCGATTTTTTTTTTTACCAAAAATATGTAGAATAATATATGTCGGCCAAAACCGATGAATAATTTTTTTAATGGATTTGTACTTTAGCAAAAATGAAAAAATATTGTTCTTTTTTGCAAAATTGTCGCTCATTTTTTGTTTATAGCGGCGATCAGAAATGACGCAGAGGGGATCAAATACCACCAAAAGAAAGCTCTATTTGTGGGAAAAAAAGGACGCAAATTTTATTTGGGTACAACGTCGCACGACCGCGCAATTGTCATTCAAAATGCGACAGCGCTGAAAGCCAAAAATTGGTTCGGGCAGGAGGGGGGTTTAAGTGCCCAGTAAGGAAGTGGTTAAGACCATTACTAAATATTGTTCATGTACTAAACTGTTTGATACCTAAAGACAGAAATCTATTACTTTTGCACAATATATTGTCTAAGAAAAGCAAAGTGGCACTTAAAACAGAAGTAGGTTTTTCCTTCCAGGTTTTAAAAGCACTCTGTCCTCACAACAATCACCAAAGCATCAATGTGGTTTGTGTAACTGAATTCTATGTGAAAACATGTTGTTGTCTAACACGTTACATGTGAAATTTTGATCTGCATGTTTAATGCGCGTACAAAATACTAATTTGGTAGTCCATCTGGCTGCTGCATACAGTTGTTGCATATTTAGGCCACATTGAAAAAGTAAGGAAATAACATTTTCCAAATATGTCTTACTCTGAAATATTAATGCAATGATTGTGAAAATTAAAGGGATGTCTGTACACAGATTGTTATTTATGAATAAAGCACAACTTTTAAATTGGGTGATTGTATATCTAAATGAATATCAATTTGCAATGGAAACTATTCTTATTTTATACCTGTCCTATGTTGTTCCACTGATTCTAAAGTATCAAAATCTCTACACCAGTATTCCTACCCACAGTGCTAAATCTTAAGCCTAGTAAAAATAAAAACCGCTCCAAAGGAGCCGCTGTACTAACAATCTCCTTCTGACAGGGGGAAAGCCCCCCGCCCTCCCCTCGACATTCAGCCAGTGTATACTAGGCTTTAGGCTGCTGCACAAACAAGAGAACACTCTCTCTCAGAGTGATCTTACATAGCGAAAACAGTACCCCTTTAAAGAGATAAACAAAAAGTGTTCAATCCAAAATTGCTGTGTGTTTAAATCATATCAGATTTGTATGCACAATCATATGCTCCATTTTATAAAGTGATTCAGTGCTCAATTTGATACACACACACACACACACACTTTATACACACACCAGAACCATTTTCATACAGTATGTGTATGCAAATAAAATGCGTAAATGTAGTGATCTTAGTTAAATGTAAAAGTAGTGTGTGTGTATGTATAGATAGAGTTTAATTCAGTGGTATGAAAGATATAGTATTCCCTTAAAGCAGTATTAAACCTCAAACCAAAAATGTAATATATTGCTGCGTACCAATTATTAGATGTGGTGGCTGCATTCGTTTTCTTTTCTTTGACTTTTTCCCCCCTCTAGTTTTAACCCGGTGATCTGCCTACTAACACACTGTAACGGACTCCGGACTACCTGATTGGGTATCTCCGCCAAGAAGCTGCTTCCCAAGCTCTGGAACACGAGACCAGTGAATCTGGCTATAGTTACTCCAAGAACTAGGTAACACGAGTTTTGGATTAAACCAGAATAAGGACTCTTTATTTGAATAAGAATATAGGCTTTTATACACTTGAGAAGGACATTCCCCCTCCTGATCATATTACCCCAACAATACAAACGGTAACCAGGAATATAATTACAACAGCCAACATATACTATAAACATCACGTTAATTAGCCACCTGCATGATTCAAAGGTTCCATTCCAGGTCAGACTTGCCGACTTCTAGCTCACAAACTACAATACACATTATGATAAGTATAAACACAGAACACCTTCAAACAATAGCAGGAGCCTCCAGTAGCAGACTGTCAGCTCCTACATTGAAGACCATGGAATCCACATCTAAGCAATGCTTTGTTTAATCAGGGATTGCAGACAACATGGCAACAGTCTACAAAGCTCATACAATGTTCCATCATTCTGATACAGTGGAATTAATTTATTATAGATTTCTTGAGGGATATTGTTGATAAACATTACTGTCCCATTTGAAGTAATCCAAACCACATTCTTGGCGTCCATTACGTAGTTGTCCATTATTTGCTCGGTCACCCTGTGCCCCTAATAGACAGAGGGTGACTTACACATAAGAGGGCATGGGGAGCTGAAACAAAGGTTTCCCTTAACAAACCAAGGCTAGTCAGTAGGCAAGAGGCTAGCATTTTGTTCCCTCCAAAAGTCTCTGTCCCGGATGAGTCACTCACATTTCTCCCCCATAAAAAGTCGACTAACAAGGTCCCAGACCTCTACCTGGTCTGTACATGCGTTTGTCGGGCAGAATAAACTCAGTCAGTCCGCCTGATTTCCAATCTTGGCTGCAAGGAATAGTTACCATCAGTAGGTGTGGGGCAGAGGTCATTGACTCTGTCCGGTTGCCAGCGCTTTAACTGGGTGGTCTTTACCATTCCATGGCTCGGCCTGTTGCTGGGCAGAGGGGCCAACTGCCCCAGTTCTCTGAAGCTGTGGAGACACTGCAGGTGCTAGCCAGAGGCCAGCGGCGTTTTGATCTGCTGCCAGCGATTCAGCTGGGAGTAGCTTCACTACATTAGCTTGTTGATGGAGAGAGGGTCCGATTGCCCTGGCTCCCTGGAACTCCACAGTTGTTGCCAGTGCTGGGCAGAGGTTGGTAGCACTCTGCCCTGTTGCCAGCACTTCTACTGGGGACTCTACATTATCCAATCCGACTAACCATTGGGGAGGAAGGCTTCCTCCACTCCCAGACTGTGGATCTGCTGCTGGAGAGAAAGGATGACCTCTTTCTCTCCCAAACTGTGCAGCTGCCATTGGGGGTGTGAGCAGGCTGCTTCATTTCCCATTCCGTCATCTGGCTACTGGGATGGCATTTCTCTGTCACTGTCTCCCAGGTGCGCAGAACCTTGCTGGGGAAGGAGCATGGCTGCCTCCCCTCCCTGCATCTCTGACTTCCACTGGGGAAGAAGAACCACCACCTTCTTACCCCGGGCCTCTGGAACTGCCACGGGTGGGGAGCAGAGGTCTGTAGTACTCTGTCCTGCTGCCAGCACTTCTGCTGGAGGTTTGCTAGGTAGTTCCTCCTCTACAGAAAAGTCTACTAAATCCCCAGTCTCTGGAATTGCTGAATGTCCAGGGCATGGGCTGGTGGCACTTGGGCCCAGCACTAACACTGTAGCAAGTGACTCATAATCCATAAGATCCTCTGATGAAAAATCAATTAACTCCAAGCTTTGTGTGATCTGTGGCTGGGGAGGGCGGACAACAACCTCTTCTCCTGAGTCTTTGAACTGCTGCTGGGGAGGGACTGCCAGCTTCTCTCCCTGGGCCTCTGGAACTGCTGTGGGTGCGGGGCAGAGGTCTTGGACCCTTTGTCTGGTTGTAAGCACGTCAGGGGACAATAATCTCCGGACTTTCTGCTGCTAATTCTGGGGCATGCTGCTGAATGTGTTCCAACAGTTCCCCTGTATGCCCTTTCCAAATGCTGTTCTTTCCTTTGCAAGTATTCAAGATAAGGTTTAAGCTCTGAGACCCCTGCAAGACTGAGCATCACCTCTCTCTGTAATCTCGCAGGTCCTCAAGGGTAGGTTCCCCTTCATTGCCAAACAAAATGATCTCTAAGGCTCTCGAACAGCAATCCAGGGCTGCCAAAGTCATATCCCTCTGGAGAGCATTCTGTTGTCTCCCCTAAATATTCCTGCTCTGAGTGCCATTGCAGAGCCTGATATTGATTGTCCAGCTCTACCTCCTGCAGGACCAGCCTGTCCAACTCAGTCACCTATTGCTCCTGGGGCTGCTCTCCCAGGAATGCCATCCGCATCTCCCGTTGGTCACTGACCTATTGCTCTGGGTTGAAAAGCACTTGCCCTGGTGTATTTCAGTGACCTGGGGGGCTCCAATCCAGAGCCCTACCCGAATCTGCTGCCTGAGCTCCAGGTATTCATCCACAGATGTAGTTCTGAAGTATGCTGAATGAACGATCTGCAGCTGCCCAGTGACCTCTGATGCCAGGTCCATATTTCCGCTGGGGTGACTGAAGTCTGCTATCCCGATCTTAGGTCCCATTGGTGGTTTTGATGTTTCATGCACAAGGAAGCATCCAACCACTGCCAACCAAATTTGACGGACTCCAGACACCCTGACTGAGTATCTCCGCCAAGAAGCTGCTTCCCAAGGTCTGGAACACGAGACCTGTGAATCTGGCTATAATTGCCCCACAAACTAGGCAGTACCAGTTTTTTGCTCCGGATACATTACAGCTTTACACCCTGATACTTTGCATCAACCACTAGAGGTCACCGAAGTCCCGAAAGATGAGGCCAGGGAGCAAAAAGATAATTCATCTACCCCAGTAATGTCCAAATGCACTGAAATCTATGATGACAGTACAAATCCACGTTCCTGTTCCAAGATCTGCCGAGCAACAGTGTACCCCACAGGGGAAAAGCAAAAGGCGGTTAAGATGTGTGTGGTTCTGGATGAACAGAGTAATAGGTCACTGGCAAGGTCAGACTTTTTTGATGCTTTCAACATTACATCGAGTGCAGTTCCATATACCCTAAAGACATGTGCAGGAGTGATAGAAACTTCAGGAAGAAGAGCTACTGGCTTTACTATCAAGTCTCTTGACAAGAGAGTCCATCTCTCACTTCCCACTTTGATAGAGTGTGATATGATACCAGGCAATAAAGCAGAGATCCCTTCACCAGAAGTGGCCCTTCATCATCCTCATCTCCAATTCAACATCTCACATTATTCCAGCTATCCAGATAGATGCCTCCATTTTTCTACTTCTTGAAAGACACATTCTACAGTTGCATAAGGTACGCCAACAAATTAATGGGTTTTTTAATGCCCCCTATGCTCAAAGAGTTGACCTAGGGTGGGTTATAGTAGGGGAAGTTTGTCTGGAAACAGCACATTGGCCTGACAGCGTCAACACTTCAAAGACATCTGTGCTAGCGAATGGGCGAATGTCCCTTCTTAGTCCATGTCAAAACAGCTTTGTCATTAAAGAAACCCTAAAACCATACTGTGACTCTCCTTCTAATTACAATACAGACATTAGTAGTAGCATGAAGACTGACACTTTAGGGAACTCAGTGTTTCAGAGAACAAAAGATGATGACAAGCAAGCAATGTCTATAGATGATCAAGCCTTTCTCAATATCATGGATAAAGAGACTTTCCAAGATGAAAACAACAATTGGGTAGCTCCTTTTCCTTTTCGCACACCCAGGTGTTATTTACCTAGTAACAGAGAGCAGGCCATGAAGCGCCTGAACACACTATGTGAAACTTTGCAAAGAAAACCTGAAGTGAAAAAAGACTTTACAGAATTCATCAAAACGATGCTTGACAATAACCATGCTGAAGTAGCACCATCACTGGATGAAGGTAAAGAACACTGGTATCTGCCAATGTTTGGCGTTTACCATCCACACAAACCAGATCAAATAAGAGTCGTGTTCGATTCCAGTGCTCAACATGAAGGTGTTTCATTAAATGATGTTCTGCTGAGTGGCCCAGATCTAAACAGCACACTTCTGGGTGTCCTCTTACGCTTCAGCAAAGAGCCTATTGCCTTCACAGTGGATGTGCAACAGATGTTTTATTGTTTTCTAGTGAGAGAAGACCATCGTGATTACCTATGGTACAAGGACAATGACACAGATAAAGAGGTGACAGAGTATAGAATGAGGCTGCATATTTTTGGTTACAGCCCTTCTCCTGCTGTTGCCATATACTGCATGCGCAAAGCTGCCCAGAAAAGTGCAGAACTTTATGGTCAAGATGCCAAACACCTTGTGATGAGACATTTTTATGTAGACGATGGACTTTCTTCAGCTAACACACCTGAAGGAGCAATCAACATTCTCAACAAAGCAAAACAAATGCAGGCAGAGTCTAATTTGCGACTACATAAGATAGCCTCTAACAGCAAACAAGTCATGGAAGCTTTCACCGCGGAAGACAGAGCTAAAGATCTTACAGACCTTTGCCTAGGAACAGACACCCTTCCTTTACAGAAGAGTTTAGGCCTAAGCTGGGATATAGAGAAAGACTGTTTTTTGTTTTTCAGGTTTCTTCAGTAGAAAAACCATTCACGAGAAGAGGAATTTTATCCACTGTGAACAGTCTCTACGATCCTCTCGGGTTTGTGGCATCTGTCACCATAAAAGGTAGTTTGTGAACTGTGGATGGATGGGATGCCTTACTTCCACAAGAGAGACTCCATGAGTGGGTCCAGAGTCTTTACAAGCCTTACAATGTTTACAGATACCCAGATGTTATGTTCCTGTTTCATTGTCACAAGCTTGCGAAAGAGACCTGTACATTTTTTCAGATGCATCTGTTACAGCAATAGGTGCGGTTGCTTACTTGAAGGTAAACAATGCAGGAAATGTCTGTCATGTTGGATTTGTTATGGGAAAATCCAAACTGAGTCCTAGACCGGCACATACAATTCCACGCCTAGAGTTATGTGCAGCTGTACTAGCGGTTGAACTGTATGAGCTAGTGAGAGACGAGATGGACCTAAGCCTGGATGCTGTGAAACTCTTTACAGATAGTAAAACAGTCTTAGGTTATATCAACAACACTACAAAGAGGTTCTTTTTATAGGTTTCCAATCGGGTGAATAGGATCAGACATGCAACCTGTCCATAGCAATGGTTCTATGTGCCCTCAGAACAAAATCCTGCGGATTATGCTACCAGGCCTACACAGCCAGCTTGCCTCCAGAACTCTATATGGTTCTCGGGCCCACCTTTTCTGTATCAGACAGTTGTAGATAATCCTGATAACACCAATGTCTACCCGTTAGTGGAACCTGAAGCTGATCCTGAAATTACGTCAGAAGTGGTAAGCTTCAGTACTAAACCTTTTGACACTAGACTGCAGCCGCATCATTTCGAAAGATTTTCCAACTGGAAGAGACTAAGCAGAGTTATAGCAAGATTAATTCATGTTGCGAAAAGCTTCCAGAAGAAAACCAATGATGATCGATTCGGAAGCTGGGGAGTTTTCCATGAAAGAATCAGTTTAGAAGAACTTTCACAAGCCAAGACAGTTAAAATTTCTTCTGTACAACACACATATTTCAGGCAAAAATATGACTACATTGAACAACAAAAGATGCTTCCAAAACATAGCCGTCTTACAAAACTCAGTCCCTTTATAGATCAAGATGGACTATTGAGAGTAGGTGGCCGCTTATCCTTTTCCACGCTGTCAGATGAGGAGAAGCAGCCTGTCATCATTCCTCATGATCACCACATTACTACCTTGATTGTAAGATATTATCAAAATCAAATAGTTCACCAAGGGCGTCACATAACAAAAGGTGCAATCCGAGCTGCAGGTTTCTGGATTCTTGGTGGAAAACGTCTAGTGTCTGCAATCATTCACAAATGTGTCATGTGCCGTAAGCTCAGAGGGAGATTGGAAAGCCAAAAGATGGCAGAGTTACCAAAAGATAGAGTCAATCCTGAGCCTCCATTCACTAGTGTGGGTGTTGATGTGTTTGGTCCCTGGGCAGTTGTAACACGCCGAACTATAGGAGGAAGCGCTCACAGCAAACGCTGGGCTGTTCTTTTCACATGTCTTTCTACAAGAGCAGTGCATATAGAATTGATTGAGTCCATGTCAGCATCCAGTTTCATCAATGCTCTAAGAAGATTATTTTCTGTTCGTGGTCCGGCTAACTTTGTAGGAGCATGCAAAGAACTGCATATATGTTCAAATGATGCAGAACTTCTAGACTATCTTGAAGACAAAGGATGCACATGGATCTTTAACACCCCACACTCATCTCACATGGGAGGTGCTTGGGAGAGGTTGATAGGTGTAGCTAGGCGCATTTTAGATGCAATGTTACTCCAAGCTAAACCTACTCGTTTGAGTCATGAGACTTTGAGTACTTTCATGGGAGAAATCATGGCCATCATTAATGCAAGACCTTTGGTACCACTATCTACAGATCCAGATAATCCAACAGTTCTTACTCCTGCTATGCTCTTGACTCAAAAGGTAGACTCTTTGTCGGCACCTTGTGGAAACTTTAGTACAACAGAACTTCATGTAAAGCAATGGAAACAAGTCCAGTGTCTGGCTGATACGTTTTGGAAGAGATGGAGGAGAGATTACCTGTTTACCTTACAAAGTCGCAGGAAATGGGCTAAGACCAGTCCCAATGTTAAGGTTGGAGATGTTGTGTTGTTGAAAGACAGTCAAGAAAGTAGAAACCATTGCCTATGGGAATTGTCACAAATACGTTGCCAAGTAAAGATGGTAATGTCAGAAAGGTTGAAGTCAGAGTGACGAAACAAGCGACTGTTAAAGCGTATGCCAGACCAGTTTCGGATGTCATTGTTCTCCTTTGAACAGGTATTTCTATTATGTTGTTGGTACAATACATAACATGGTGCTTGTCTCTGACAGCTTTCAGATGTGACATTCGCCATGAGTTAAATTCCATCCTGTGGATTACAATTAGCATTGGAGATAGTTTGGCCTAGTGAGGCTTCTCCTATCCGAAGATGGGTTTATGGACAAAACTAGTTCTTCATGTGGGCTACCAGCTTGATGTACCATAGCCAAGAGACGCTGATATTGTGGACTCATGTTTTAGTTTATCTTATCAGTTCTAGGCGGGAACGTATTTTCGTATTAGTGTGTTTTTTCCTGTACAGTAGATATGTATAGGTAGTGATAAAATGTATTATATCAGGCAGGGAGTGTGCTGCCTTTACAGGCTAATTTAGTTATAATTACTTATATAGAATGTGCAGTTTGCCACTGCCTTCTAGAGGCAAAAGTATGTAGCAGTTTATCTCTAGTTATGTAAATTTCTTAGACAGGAAGTGACTAGTGTCTAGGAAGTTCTTCAGACATCGTAGATTGCCATGCTTTATGGATGCAGCATGTTCGTTCTCTCTCAAGGGGCTTGAGACATTATCACCTGTAAGTGCCTTTCTGTTGTATCATCTGTCATTTATGTTAGACTAGTGATTATATGTGTACTGATATCCTGTCATTGTATTGTATTGCAGTTTCACAAGATAAAATAAAATCAGAGATCAAACTAAAATAAAGTTGGATTCCTTCGGTAGACAATTCAAGCATTGGGCTTCCGTTTACTGGAGTCTCTGACAAGTGTTTAGCTGTCCGTTTAGAATCACACATAGTCAGTGTTTTGAGAGCGGAACAGTATCTATTAAAGTGTAATCTCCTTCCAGGTTATTGACAATCAAAGTCTTGGGTGTAGTTTCTGGAGGCGTGCCATCTTAAGTTTCATATCAATTTGTCAAAAGGAGGGGTGATCTAGCAGCTGTTTTGAGTAAGGTGATAAACAGCAGTAGCAATGACATATATGTATATAAGGCATATAGTATACTTTATACAATGAAATAGGCATTTCATCATAACCATTAATCGCATCCATTACAGATTCCCCCCTTGAAATGTCTATTTCAATCTGTCCCTACTAATCCTATCTCATTTGTCCTCATGTGCCTTGGAACTCTTTTATGCCACACGTTAGACGGGTGATTGCTAATTGATCACCCCTCTTTGCACATGGGAAGTCAGATGCTCTCTCTATGTGGAACAGGGAGCATCTGCAATGGAGTATATGGTTTTTCATAGTCTTCCTCACGTCCCACTTCCTGGTTCATGAATGTGGGGGTGGTTTAGTTTATTGCCTTTTCCATGTACTTACTCAAGCAAAGGAGTACACAACAAACCACTAAAGCAAGGAAAATTAGGATGATCAACACAGTCACTCCTATCTGTGCCAGGACTTTCTGCCATCCACTCATCCAGCTAAAGTATTGGTCCCATGGATCTGTAATACCTGAATTTTTCTTCAGCTCATCCGAAAGATCTTTCAATTTCTTTATGGCTAATGTAACCTTACCATTTGGTCCAGTATTATCAGGGATGTAGGTGCAAAAGGTTCACGTTGTCTCTCTCATTTTAGAAACTCCTCCCTTTTCAGCTAGCACCATGTCTAAGGCCATTCGGTTATGGAATGTCATATACGAAATAAGTGCTAACTGGTAAGCAATTCCCTGGAAAGCATCCCTAGTATAATTCACAAACTCTGCTGGTTATAATATATGTAATTGATCCAAGCCACATTTTTATTAACGGTTATTATAGTGATTAGAGTCTCAAAACCAGCTTTTACCTTGTCTCAGGCCTTGAATTCATCAGGGACCCCCCTTGGGACTCCAATGGCATCTATATGCACATGAGGGTCAAAGCTTCTGGAGGGAGTTGCCTGTGTCTTCCTGTGGCTAGGTGCTGGGTTGGTGTGTGTGCCTGGTGTGTCTTCCGTTAGGATATGGAGAAGCATGATGGCCTTTGCAAGGGCACACTCTCCTCTCCACTGCCCTTCTAACCTGGTCCTGATACGCATGTCCCCGCACACCCAATACACATCCCCTAAGGACTGGCTTTGATTCTGTACTAGATCAGCTGAAATGTGGCTATAAGAGGTGCATTAACCCTTGGAAAACCTGCCCAGGTTCCAACCCCTCCCTACATGATGGGCGTAGCAAGTGTAGTTCCCGGGATATATTTTGATGACTTCTCTAGGCTTAGCAAGAAGAAACACAAGAAAGCACAAGAAAGCGCTATCAGACAATGGAAATACTATGGAGCTTAAAGCCCAAAATCACACAAACAATAAACCCACCCTTCCTCCCCTTCCCCGAAATCCACACACACACACCAAGCCCACCCTCCCTCACCTCCCCTCCAGCCCCATAAAATCCACACACATTGAGACAGCAAATCCACTCCCCCACCTTCCCAAATCCAAACACCGTCCAAGTTTGGATCTGAAAAGGTCCTAACTTTGGAAGAGGAACAACTTCTTCCTTGCTTGTGAGGAGGAGATTCATCTTGCTCTTCTGAGGCAAAATTGCACCTTCTCCTCCAGATTCCGATGAAGGGGTCCATGCAACAATTTTCTTATTTTCTGTCTTCATGTTTGCGCATGCACATCAGATGGGAACAATACTTCACAGCTTAAAGCCTAAGACCTTGGTCACTCAGCTGACTTATTCAGTTGGACAATGATGTGCACAATTATAATGATGTGCTTCCTTCAATCCTCCGCAGAATAGGGTCACGCAACACTTCCGGGTCCACCTTTTCCTTTTATAGTACAAAAATGCGCTATCAGACAGTGGAAATACTTTGGAGCTTAAAGCCCAAAATCACACAAACAGCAAACCCACCCTTCCTCCTCTTCCCCCCAAATCCACACACACATCAAGCCCACCCTCCCTCACCTCCCCTCCCATCCCATAAAATCCACACACGTTGACACAGCAAATCCACACCCCCACCTTCTCAAATCCAATACCGTCCAAGTTTGGATCTGGAAAGGTGCTACTTTTCAAAGAGGATCGACTTCTTCCTTGCTTGTGAAGAGGAGATTCATCTTGCTCTTCTGAGGGAAAATATCACCTTCTCCTCCAGATTCTGATGAAGGGGTCCGTGCAACACTTTTCTTATTTTCTGTCTTCATGCTTGTGCATGCACATCAGATGGGACCAATACTTCACAGCTTAAAGCCTAAGACCTTGGTCACTCAGCTGACTTATTCAGTTGGACAGTGATGCGCACAATTATAATGATGTGCTTCCTTCAATCCTCCACAGAATAGGGTCATGCAACACTTCCGGGTCCACCTTTTCCTTTTATAGTACAAAATGCGCTATCAGACAGTGGAAATACTTTGGAGCTTAAAGCCGAAAATCACACAAACAGCAAACCCACCCTTCCTCCCGTTCCCCCCCAAATCCACACACACACCAAACCCACCCTCCCTCACCTCCCCTCCCCTCCTATAATATCCACACACATTGACACAGCAAATCCACTCCCCCACCTTCCCAAATCCAACCATCGTTCAAGTTTAGATCTGGAAAGGTGCTACCTTTCGAAGGGGATCAACTTCTTCCTTGCTTGTGAAGTGGAGATTCATCTTGCTCTTCTTAGGTAAAATATTACCTTCTCCTCCAGATTCTGATGAAGGGGTCCATGCAACACTTTTCTTATTTTCTGTCTTCATGCTTGCACATGCACATCAGATGGGCCCAATACTTCACAGCTTAAAACCTAAGACATTGGTCACTCAGCTGACTTATTCGGTTGGCCATTGATGTGCACAATTATAATAATGTGCTTCCTTCAATCCTCCGCAGAATAGGGTGACGCAACACTTCTGGGTCCACCTTTTCCTTTTATAGCACTAGAAAGCTCTATCAGACAATGGAAATACTATGGAGCTTAAAGCCCAAAATTACACAAAAAGTAAACCCACCCTTCCTCCCCTTCCCCGCAAATCCACACACAGCAAACACACCCTCCCTCACCTCACCTCCCATCTCAAAAAATTAACACACATTGACACAGCAAATCCACACCCCCACCTTCCCAAATCCAAACACCGTCCAAGTTTGGATCTGGAAAGGTCCTACCTTTTGAAGAGGATCAACTTCTTCCTTGCTTGTGAAGAGGAGATTCATCTTGCTCTTCTGAGGGAAAATATCACCTTCTCCTCCAGATTCTGATGAAGGGGTCCGTGCAACACTTTTCTTATTTTCTGTCTTCATGTTTGCACATGCATATCAGATGAGACCAATACTTCACAGCTTATAGTGCAAGACATTGGTCACTCAGCTGACTTATTCAGTTGGCCAGTGCGGTGCACAATTATCATGTTGTGCTTCCTTCAACCCTCCGCAGAATAGGGTCATGCAACACTTCCGGGTCCACCTTTTCCTTTTAAAGCACAAACATGCGCTATCAGACAGTCAAAATACTTTGGAGATTAAAGCCCAAAATCACACAAACAGCAAACCCACCCTTCCTCCCCATCCCCCCAAATCCACACCAAACCCACCCTCCCTCACCTCCCCTCCCATCCCATAAAATCAACACACATTGACACAGCAAATCCACTCCCCCACCTTCCCAAATCCAAACACCGTCCAAGTTTGGATCTGGAAAGGTCCTACCTTTCAAAGAGAAACAATTTCTTCCTTGCGTGTGAAGAGGAGATTCATCTTGCTCTTCTGAAGGAAAATATCACCTTCTCCTCCAGATTCTGATGAAGGGGTCCGTGCAACACTTTTCTTATTTTCTGTCTTCATGCTTGCGCATGCACATCAGATGGGACCAATACTTCAGAGCTTAAAGCCCAAGACATTGGTCACTCAGCTGACTTATTCAGTTGGCCAGTGATGTGCACAATTATAATAATGTGCTTCCTTCAATCCTCTGCAGAATAGGGTCACGCAACACTTCCGGGTCCACCTATTCCTTTTAAAGCACAAACATACGCTATCAGACAGTGGAAATACTTGGGAGCTTAAAGCCCAAAATCACACAAACAGCAAACGCACCCTTCCTCCCCTACCCCTAAAACGGGGTACTTTGCAGCA